>CM021315.1:108745-141796 GCA_010645155.1 Tigriopus japonicus
ACATGACCGTCTAAGCTACTTGTTACCCATTTTCCGATTATATTTTTTTCCGAATAAATCATGTTTCCGAATGGCTAGGGTTCCGATTTACCTCGGGTTTTTTTCCGACGATACACAAATGATTATTCAGAAATCTGGTAAATAAGCCACAAATCGTACTTTTTACTAATCGGACATATATCAGATTCGGAAAACTAGTATTCGGAATAGGTTACAATCGGAAAATGCGTGAACGGAAGGTTGTTATAAATCCCTTACTGGAATGATCTTTCGAAACGCAGAAAAAGAACTCTAACCAATGGTGTATAAAATCCAAAAACAGAATAGCTTTTAGGTCATAAGCATAAAGGCTATAAAATACATCGCCCAAAGGATCCAGAACAAAGGAAATCTCAGGTTCTTAAAATTAATGGATCTAGATGTAGTTGTAGATTAAAGTAATGTCAAGATCATGGCTTACATGTGTTCTTGCATGTTTATTATTACTAGGGCTGAATATTTTAGGTTTTACATAAAAACTTAGGTTTTAACCTAAAACGCCTAATTCGGGCAATTTTTACCTAAAATTAAGTTTTCAGTCAAAACTTTACTTTTTTCTCGCCTTTTTAGGGCAATTTTTACCTAAAACTAAGTTTTCAACCTGATATTATTTTTTTTACTTATCCTTAAGTCATTTGCACAATAAGGTCCCTCAACCCAGTGTCTTCAAAAAAACAAAACACGAGAACAAAGGAAGAGAGAAGAGGAGTGGGAGCCACAATGATTTTCATCCCATCAACATGCCAAATCAGCGTTACCAGGTGGTTTCAGGCAGACATTGCCAAAATTTGTTTGAAATACTGCCAACTACAGGCGCTCGCTGCCATTTTTGAAGTCACATAACGCCACATTCTGTCACCTTTGAGCCGAATTTTTCTCGTTTTTAATCATTTCATCTCGTTTTTTAGGGCTCAAATTTTAGATCTCGTTTTTTAGGTCAAAATTTTTTGATCTCCTTTTCTTGGTCCACAATTTTCGATATCGTTTTTTGGTCGATTTTTTTGCCTGCCCTTCCACTTTTTGCCATATTCTGCCACTTCAGAAATTTCTCTACCACAAAATTTTCTATACTGCCATTTCTACCACTTTCCCACCACTGCCAAATTAAGTTTTCACTGCCTCTGTCTGTGCTCCACTGCTTTTACTCTTGTAAAAAGTAAACTGCTGTAGAGCAATTAATAAAAGGCTATATTTGGTCTGAATAGCCTCTGAAAAGGTGTTATCTATACAACCTAAAAAAAACCTAAAACGTAATTTTTGGCAACCTAATTATGTCATAATTTGCCCAAAAAGTTAACCTAAAATATTCAGCCCTAATTATTACTTATTGGATCAAATTGATATCAAGAGAAATTTTGCAGCCTTTGTTGCCGCCCATGGAAAAAACGACTTCCAGCTAATCTTCAATCTTTGAAACATCTCTGAAAAGTACCTATTCTTCAGGCAATATCTAATCTCCGGAATCACTCCGACCTCCGTGATAACTATGACAATTAAATCCCTAGCACAACTATAATCTCTGTAGCATCTTCAATCTTTGGAACATCTTCAACCCACGGAATACTTCCAATCCATAGGACCTCTGCTCCTAGTACACTTTCGATTTCCATTCGTCTAACAAGCTCCACTATTTCCTGGAAAAATGGGGTTACTTTGTGTTGGAATATCTGAGCAAAGCCTCTTTATTAATCGCCCTCAGTTATTGAAATTTAGTGGCTGCATGTGAAAAGTAGTAGTTTTCTCTTAACATTAGGTTATTTCCATTAAACATAATCAAAAACCTAAACGGTTCAAGTACAAGACATTTGCTATTAAATAATGTATAGTTCACCGAAAATGGGAAAAACTCCAGAGGGGAGTGATTTCTTGCCCTTGCTGCTCGTTTGTTTGGATTTTTTCCCTCCTTCTATTTCCTCCTCGTCTCTCGACCAATCAGAAACGAGAACATGAAATGAGACTTCTCTTCTTTTACATGAGCTTCTGTACCGTTAGGCGAGAAAATAAACAAAGAAAATTTTGTGTCTCCGCCTTGTCATCCATCAATCATCGATCACCATGAGTATATCTAACAAGAGGAAATGGCTTACCAGCCTTAACACCGGCAAGGACTTCCCCTACCGAATACTCGATAACAGAGAGAGCTCCATCTCCTGTGGGCCCTGTGAGAGCCTGGTAAAAGCCAGTTGCAAGGTGCAACTCAGCAACACTTGAAGACGTCCAGGCACATGAGCAATCTCAAGCTGAAGGAGACACATGTTGCCAAGAACCAGGCACACATCGAGGATGTGTTGCAAAAAAAGAAGAATCCTTCAAAATCTGAAGAAATTGGCAGGGAACTCTGTTCAGTTTTCTTAGCTGCCAATATTACTTGGTCGAAGTTGGAGCACCCCAAATTCCGCGTCTTTCTGGAAGAGCGCCTTGCTGTATCCATCCCAAATGAGTCCTCGCTGCGCAAGAACTACATGCCCCAATGCTACGAGGAAGTATCCTCCCAGATCAGGGCTGACCTCAGTGGTTTCCCCATTTGGATCAGTGTGGATGAATCCTCTGACTGCTTGGGACGGGCCGTTGCAAATGTGATTTGCGGAAGACTTGATGCCGAAAAGTACCACCAACCTCACTTAGTCCTCTGCAAGTTCCTTGAGCGAACAGACAGCGTCACCATTGCCCGTCTTGTGAATCAGGCTGTGCTTTGGATTTCCCCTGATTTTGACTACAATCTGGCAAAGGTCTTTGTGACTGACGGCGCAGCCTACATGGTCAAAGCCGGCAAGGATATGCGGTTGTTTTTCCCGAACTTGCTTCACCTGACTTGCACAGCCCACGCCTTGCATCGCATCTGTGACTTGGTAGTGGAGAGCTTACCTGAGGTCAACCGCCTGATTTCCAGCACAAAGAAGGTGTTTTTGAAAGCTCCACTGAGGCGCGCCGAGTTCAGAGCTTGCTGCCCTGGCATCCAATTACCCCCTGCACCCGTGTTGACCAGGTAGGGTACTTGGGTCAGAGCAGCCGTCTGGTACGCGCAGTACTTCAAGGAGGTTAAGGACGTGGTTGACAGCTTCACAAGCACCAACGCCAGGTGCATTGCGGAGAGCCAGGAGCAGTTTGCCAAGAGCTGCGTGACCAGGGACCTCACTTACATTCTTTCCAACCTGGCCTTCCTGCCCATGACCATCACCAGCCTTGAGGAACAGGGTCTGCCCTTGGACAAGGCCCTCACACTCATCAACAACACCAAGGCCAGGCTGGAGAGCTGCCCTGGCCCTGTTGGAAGGGCCCTGCAGGCCAAGATGGAGAGTTTGCTTTCCAAGAATCCAGGATTGGAAACAGTCCAAAAGGTCCAGAAGGCCATCGTTGGTGAGGGAGACCTTCCGAATGGGATGTCTCCATTGGATGTTGCCCAAATGAAGTACTTGCCAACAGCAAGTGTCGATGTTGAGCGTTCATTCTCCCTGTACAAGAACGTCCTCTCTGACAGACGTCAGTGCCTCACCGAAGAGAACTTGTCGATGATACTGGTGGTTCAATGCTTCTTCAACAGAGGGCAAGAAGATAAATAGACTGAGAAGTTCAATCTGTACCAAAAAGGCACCGCGATTTTTTTGAATATTTGAAGTGTTTGGGCAAATATTTTCCCCCTTTTTGGTAAATAAAAAATCAATATTTGGCTACTTTTTGCTGAATATTATTCCGAGCTCTACTGATCAGCAACATGGGTTCCGCTCTCGTTTCAGTACAGTAACCCAACTGGTTCAGCATTTTGACGACATAATTGAGGGACTGCAGCATAATGAATGCGTTGATGTTGTTTACTTGGACTTTGCGAAAGCTTTTGACAAGGTAGATCACAATTTACTGCTTCATTCTTTGTCTGAATTGGGAATCAAGGGCAAGTTGCATGCTTGGTTTAAAGACTTTCTTACCAACCGCACCCAAACGGTGAAAATTGAAGGAAATTTCGGACGCACTCAGGATGTTTTGTCTGGAGTCCCACAAGGCACTATATTAGGGCCTATATTATTTGTGCTCTTTATTGCGCCATTACAACGTCTCTCTTTCCAGTCTTCAATCTCATCTTATGCAGACGACACCAAGCTGGTGTTTGGTAGAAACACAAAAAATTCTGATGAACTTCAAAGTGATTTAGATAGGATATACCAATGGGTATCTGAAAATAACATGGAGCTTAATGGAGAGAAATTTAGAACAATGACTTTCAATCATGCAGGATTAAATCGTCCCACGTATATGGATAATCGTCAATGCCCAATAACACTTGCACACTCCATTAAAGACCTGGGCGTAATAATAGAAGATAATGGAAAGTTTGAAGACCATGTTCAGGTCAAAGTGACCAAAGCATTTCAGACGTGCGGATGGATATATCGAACATTTCATTCTAGGAACCCTTTTACTATGAAGACTCTTTATAAATCCATCGTCCAGCCACATCTTGAATATGCTTCCCCCATCTGGGCTCCAACAACTGCGGCTGGATTCAATAAGATAGAGAGGGTGCAGCGATGTTTTACGCGTCGTATTGCAGGTATGACACACCTAGATTATTGGTCAAGGCTCCAACTTCTCGAAATGTACAGTGTACAACGTAGGTACGAGCGATACCTCATCTTATACGTGTTCAAATGTCTTCATGATCTCTGCCCAAACCCAGGAATTGAATACACACTTAGTGATAGGAGAGGCATTACTTGCATCCCGCGACATAAGCATGCTTTGTCAGACAGCAAGCTCCTAAAGAGTCTGAAAACGTCTTCCGTTCTAAACAGAGCCCCAAATCTGTATAATATTTTGCCAGAGCATCTCCGACGATTCTACTTATTAGATGAACCCTTGTTGAGTTTTAAACGAGAATTGGATCGGTTTTTACAATCCATCCCCGATCAGCCATACGTTCAGGGTTGCCCTAGGGCGGCAAACTCGAACACCTTACTTGACCAAATATTTTATATGAAATGACATTTTGCAAATGTACTCGAGACTTACATGGAAACCATTCCCTTGTATCGGTTAAAAATCCGAGGATTGTTGGAAAAAAAAAAAAACTTAATCTCTAAAATGATGACATTGCCTTTTTTATTCTTAACAATTGCATCTGAAACAAGAGCGGTATTGATTATTAATCCTAAAACTAGGTTATTACAAAAATCTTACCTGGTGTTGCACATATCCATGGCTGATTAACTTTGACAATGAGTCCCGACTTGATCACCTGATTCCCGGTCAGATCGTGGTACTTGGTGAGGGCTATTGGCTCCATTTCCCTTCCGTACCGAAGATTTGCGTTGTCGAAAGGCTCTGCGAAAAAATACTTTAACGCAGTTTCGGTCTTTCGAGCATTGGATATCTTGTGCGCTGAGGACGCGGAGATTCTGTTTTTACGAAGGTGATACCAATCCTAGGGGAAAAATTCTGTATTTTTGTTCCTATTAAAAAATGCCAAATTGTCTTACCTTTGATAATGATTGCTTTGTAGTCAAAACAAAGATTTCCTTAACTTGGTCAGAAGTAACATCAATATTTGACTTGTACAAAGGAGACATCATGATGACACCAATTCCACTTTGTACATCACTGATTGAATCACTGGGAGTGCTCAGAAAAGCTTTTACTTGGGGATCTAAGATCAAAACTGATGTACTGTTAGCTTGGTCCAAGTTTGAAGCCTTAGCGGTAAAGCTCTTGAAAAGAGAGGACGAAGTGAGTCCACACTTGCTCAAATCACTGACAAGTGTCTCGATGGAGGATTCCATGGCAAACTGAAGAGGTGTAACAAGCTTGGGGTTGGGGTACAACTTACAAATTTCAGCACCTTTCCGATAACGGTCCAGCGTCTTCTTGAATGGTGCTTTCCATTGTTGCGGGGAATCCGTGCAACCTTCCGATCTCTCCTGGGCTACGTAAAATACGACCGCTGCACCATGTTTGCAGAGGCCACCATCGCCAGCAGGACAGCTGCAACGGCCATCAAGATAAATTCTTGATTCAGGGTCCAGTAAAAAATTGACATTATACATGTCCTTGGAGACGGACATTGCGGGAATGCATTTGGCACGTATTTCGATCGATCCTCCTGATTGGATTTCCTCCACGAAGTCGACATGGCCATCTTCCGAGAGCTCTTTCTCCTTTTTTTCAGTTTCTTGACGAAAAGGGACTTGTAGAATAGGGGCAAAGCCTCCACGAATAATAATGTTTGAATTTTGCATAGCGTTGATCTTGATGTGCTCTCAAGATTGTACCTCTTGGAGCAAACAGCGCGCCAGGAGCGAGAGGTTTGTGACGAATATTTGACACTCCGTTTTCGAGACTATCGTAATCTCGTCTAATGAAGAATGAGAAGATGTGTCAAGACTTGTCCTCCGAGATGGACAAAGTTGGGTAGAATTTCGGATTTCCTCTTCTTTTTGGACCTTCTCCAAAACCCCAAACCGATTCTTTGGAGTTACCTCTTTGCGTTTCTTTTTTTATCTTTTGACAAAAGGATGCTTATCAGTTGGTTAAAAAGCCCTTTAAATGTCGATTTCCTGCTTTTTACGCTACGAACAATGAAGATTGTACAGTCTGGGGCAAACAGTGTAGAACCGTGAAAGGTTGTGAGAAGATCGTCAGACACTTTCCGTTCTAGAGCTCAACGTCATCTCGTCTTTACTCTTCACTTGACTTCACTTGAGAATGGATGAGATAGATCTTTTTTGTGATGAACTCAAATGCTCTCCAATTAGGTTTCCCTTCTCACGAGCATGTTATCTTTTTCCTTTCTTGTTTTCTTACTTGGATTTTATTCATTACGGTTTTCTGAAAGGTAGGTGCTTTGTGTGAGGCGAGGAAAGGATTCGGAAGAAGATGGCGGTCTTGAGGTGTCTTGTTTGGGCTACTCAAGGAGGGGGGGTAATTATATTAACACGCACCTCATGATGTTTCAATATTTTGGCGCAATTTGTTGGCGTCGAACAGAGGTGCAATCCTGGAGATCTGAGCATCATCCAAAGTAACAAGGCGGCTGTTAACCTAGTTTGGCCACGCTGACCGGCGAGCGCGAAAAAGCAAGCTGTAGCTGCAACGACTTAGCTTGCCCATTGGCTCTTTGGAATAGGACAAAGAAACCAGAACAAGGTTACATAAGGCGAATTCACAAACTGCAAACTATTATTGTTGCTCTTTCCGTCCGCCGTGAAAGTTGTTGAAGAAAACCTTAATTGGAATCGCTCCCGTCGCACCCCGTACATCATGGACCAATCTTCTTATAACTTGTCCATCCAAGGAAATATCGAGCCGGAATATGACACTTCTTGTAAGTTGAGTCTATGCCCAATCAATCAATAGCATTTTCCGTATGCCAATATTTTTGAGTTTCATAATTTCTCAGATCGCCACAAGAAATTCCGTGCTCACCCGCATGCGAAGCCTTTCACAATTACCCCGGTGAAACCTGACCCTTTGATTGAGCCCAAGGTTGAGCAGGCTGTTGACTCAAATTTGGACACAGACGAGGATATAAGCTTTGAAGAGGAAAAAAGGATGAAGTTGGCGGCATCGAATGTGGAAAAGTTGATTTTCTTATGCTCCATCTGCAGGAAAGAATTCCTGCATAAGAGTACTTTGAAACGGCACATGAAGGAACATGATCCTGATGCCAAAAGGTTCACGTGCATGGTCTGTCGTAAGAACCATCAGTTGCAAAAGTAAGTTTGAACTTATTGTTTAGATCTTCATGACGCCTAACTTTTTTTTCTTCCTTGTGAAATTGTTTTTAGATCAAACTGGATTCAACACGTGGCCACCCACTATGGTGAGAAAATCCCACAAGAAATTTTCCAAACATTTGATCAAGAGACCCGGGATATATTGAATGGAGATCATGTGTACATGACTGCACGGAGACGTGCCTATCGATTGGCCATGATTGAGACCAAGAAGAAGGCAACGAAAAAGAGAAGGTTGTCATTAGATGGATGTAGTATGCAGGCTTCATCAAATAAATAAGTTATTCACACTGTTGGTTTGACTTGGCCGTGTTTACCAATCGAGCTTCTCATATATATCAAGAGTGTTTTACAGTTCGATCTAAACACATGAAAAAAATGTTAGTCAATGACCAATTGAATAAGACAAGTAAGAAAAGGGTTGCCAATATTGTGCCCCGTAATCTTGCGGCGCCCTTTTGTGGTGCATCTGTTTTCTAATCTGAACTCGATCAAAAATTACGAACGGTCAGTTGCTTCGCAACAAGCGATTGAGAACGTGATACGATTGTAGAATTTTAGTGAAGCAATGAGGCGCCAGAGGCCCCCGGATGTGCTACGGTACCAAACAAACAGGCCTAGCTGATGTTTACTGAGTTTACCTCATTGGTCATTAAAACATTTAAAACATGGAAGGTGATCCTGACTTACTTTTGTAATTGGCTAATTTTACCGCATAACGAGCAGCTGAATCGCCTGCTATTTGGATCATGGATCTTTTTGTGGCGTATTACAGAAGTCTGATCCGCATACAAGGCAGACTTATTTTTTCTTGGTCTCGGATAGTGCTTGAAAAATGTCTGTGCCAAAGTCTCCTGAATATCAATTTTTTCGTCCACTTCGTAGGTTTAGGGTTAATGTTAGGTGCAAAATAATCAATCTTGCCTATTTCAGAGGGCATCGGAGTTGCAATTTGAATGGATGAATTTTTCAGGCAACTTTTTTTCATGCCACCGGATCCGCTTCCTTGCCCATGTAGTAGTAAAATGAACGCGTGATTTGTTTCAAACATTTCTACGAAGGCTTGTAGATGGCCCATCATACAAATGAGTACAAATTTGAACGTCCAAGAGACGGATACATGCTGTGAAAGAATGAGATTGAAGAATTGTTGTGTTTACTAAGTTGATCGTCCAACATTTAATTTTTTGAGCAGGTTCGGCTTCCAAAATCCGTCAATTTACGTGATGTACTGGGCAAGGGGGTAGTCGAACTACCGGATTTGAAAGGTAGTCCTGGCTGTTTTCCAGTGTTCTACTACCATTTGCTTTCTCATTTTCTACTCCCACTTGTTTTCCATTCTCTACTCCTTGCATACTCTCAACCCTTACATTCTTATCCTATTTTCGGATCACACTTTCTACCTACACAGTCTACTTGCACTTTCTACTTTCACCTCCTGACCCCGCTTACTTTTATTGTAAGTTTACTATAACATAGTAAAATCGCAAAATTTTCAAAACGAAACTTTTTCTTGAGACTTAACCTCGTATACTGACGGAAACAAAAAATGATGCGGAGAAGTTGATTGGGATCTACTTTAAGAATCTGCCAATGTATCTATTCACAAGAATGCACATATGTTTGGTTCATAGGTCTTTTGGAGTTGTAGCATACCGGTAAGGGACATCCCCATGACCATACATATAGCTGTCACTTACCCAAATATACAATCCAGTCCACCACCAGACCACAAGTCTTTTCATTTACTAGCCATGGATTTTAATTTACCTACATTGGCCAGAGTCTTCAGTTTCAAGCTATTTCAGGAGAAATTTTTGAAAATTGAAAGTAAAAAACACAAGGTACGCGTAAAAAACGTAAAAATCATCTTTTCATTTTTTTCGATTAATCCGTCTGACTAAACGGATTATCGGATTAATGCACTTTCAATGGATTAATCCGTTAATGCAAGGAAGACCTACTGCCTAGTGAAGTGAATGTTGCAAAATGATCCCTAATATCACATTCCAACATCCCTGCGAACAGTTCGTCGTCGCAATTTATGAATATACGATTGTCTATAAGAGAAAGGGAATGGGGAGTGATCCTTGTTGGATCATTAATTGAAGGTGTTAGTCCAAATTGTCCTAAAACTCCAATTAGATCAGGGGTTCTCAACCTTTTTCCGGGGGATACCCATTTTGGCAAGGGAAATATCCGATTTACCCCCCCATGTAATGACCAATATTACAACGTTTTTGGGCGTTCTAATGTGACTTTTGTATTTGTTTCTGTGAAGAAAACGTGCAATATTGGTCGAAAAACCCCAAGTTTTTTCCAATTTTTTCGGACACAAATTTACCCAACAGAAAGTCAAATTTACCCAATTTTGGGTAAATAACCATAGGTTGAGAACCCCTGAATTAGATCTATTGCTGGCACGGATGACTATAGTAAGTCAATGTTCAAATCGCCACAAAAATAGCCATTCTTACCTTTTGCTTCCTATATCATGAGATATAATTTGTGAAAAGCTTGGTGGAAGTTAGCATTTGGTGGAATATAGACTGAAAGAACACCTTTTTCGCAACTTCAATGCCAAAAACTTCACAATCATGATCCTGTAGTTGGAGTTTGCTTTGGTCGTTGGTAATTCACGTTTGATTTTATCAGTTTTCCCAACCCAACCTTTTCTTCTTAAAATGTCCCGTTTGATTCCCACTAAGTCATATCCATTGAATTTTAAGTTTGCTCTTGAAAATTGCCGCAATTCCTGCAGTGCCATAATTTCGGGAGATTGTTCACGAATGAACTCCATAACTTGTCTTCATTTGCAATAAGTGATCGCACATTCAAAGAACCAAGACATTTTATGCTTCTGTTCTCCAGTGTTCTTAGGTAGCCAAGATACGAGTAATTCAAAAGTGGACTAACCCCGCATTTATAATTTATCATTTTATAAGATTATGAGAATAAATTGAAGGATTATTCAGTCTTTTTGCTTTTTTTGCTTGAAGACTGAGGAGATGAGAGAGAAAAAGAGAAAGGAGAAGTCCCCATTTTGCTACACTTGTTCGAATCAGAATTATCATTTTCAGACACCCGCAAAAAGGGAGGGAATGAAGCCTTCAATACAAAGCTTTTTTTATTAGTATGATAAACTGAAGCAATATTGGTTGATCTCCAAAACAATAAACTTAGGTGATTTTTTGGATTTCATTGTTCAATGCAAAATTCAAACTTAAAGTTTATTGTTTTGGAGTTTATGTCCTATTTTCTTTTACCCTTTATGCGTAGTTCATAGATGTTTGGTGATTTTTTGCATTTCATTGTTCAATACAAAATTCAAACTTAAACATCTATGAACTACGCATAAAGGGTACAAGAAAATAGGACATAAACTGGCTGTCTTAGTACTCATTGGAACTACAATTTTGAACTTCAACGGTCTTATCTCGTGTCAAAAAAGAGTTCCTAGAAGGAGCATTTTTAATGTTTATCAAGACACCTTATACTGGTGAAAAAATAAGAACCTCCTCCATTTTTTGGGGTTTTTGGTCGTCGCCCTTAGTGGCGAAAAGAGCTGTGTTTCTCGCACTCTCTCGTCCTTTTTCCTTGCAATTGTCAATCATTTGTGTTTTTCCTTGTGTCTTCATGGAGAGTGAAACGATCGTGGTCCCCTCAGAATCTTCACTGTGTCGATTAGTCCCCTGTGGGATTCAAAATACCCACTTTTTGAAGTACTCTCCGGATTTCCTCAAAAAACGACGCTTTGCTGTCAAAAGAGCAGCTTTACTAGCCAAGTGCGCGAAGCTTTGAAAAGTGAAGGGTTTCGGCAAATTCAGAAACGCACCAGACGAGGGTCCAAGAAGCTCTCAATCATGTACTGTATGTCAATGCTCATGGACGAAATAACCTAGTGAGGTTATGGGGCACTAGGAGTATCGCCAAGCATGGTGTCTCGTTCCTTTCGGAGACCTGGGTAACGGAGACGAAGTCCCAGCAAATATTCCCTTCAAAAACGTCGTTTGTTCAGCATGCCACAAAAAGCAGTGACCTGGGCCGTCCCTCGTGAGGGATCGAAGCAAATATCAAGCCTGCACTCGAACCTGCCGTGATATTTAAAACGGAAACGATTCTAGGGATAACATTGAGAGGCATCGCCATTGGTGATTGTTATTTCAAGCCCTCCTTGGATGAGGATGGTATTACGAGTCTGGGCAGCTTTTTTGTCCCTTTCTTATGTAAAGATGGTTGGACAGATTTCGATGATTTTGATTTCGGTGCTGTAGCGTTCACTTGAGCTAGTTCATTGATATATTTACAGTCGGACTGCAAAAGTTACTTCATAAGTACGAGCCACCGCAAACCGGGTTTATAGTATTTATGCACCTGCAAAGGAAGGGAGGAATGGCCAAAATCCGGCCGAGGGAGTTTCATTTCATTGGCAATTAAAATGAAACGAGAAATGTTCACTCTTGGTCATTACCCACTTCATTTGTGGGTGCATATAGTATTTTGTTGACCAACTTATCCTTTTGGGGACTTCCGTTTCGATTTTTTCAAACCTGAAAATTAGTTCAACCATGGACATTCGTACTATCTGACCTGCATGCATTGCCTGCTCAATACGGGTTTAAGGAGCTTTGTTCACCTCCCGTCAGTCCATCATCAGTTCGTGTGTTGGCTAATCAGTGGCTTAGTATAAAAGCCTACCACGAACTCCACATTGGATCATTCCTCGTCAATGAGATGGGGGCTTCACTTGTACAAACTATTGTGCGAATGATATGAACTTTCAGCAAAATAGTCGCAATGTAGAGCAATGAATTGATTCGTAAACAGTAAAGTGATTTGTAGGGCAATAAAGTAAGTTGTAGGTAAGTAATATTTTGGACTTAACCTTCTTGGCTTGGAAGAAGTCTCATAAAAGGAGAAGGCGGTCAATAAAATGAAGACAACTTCTTAAATTAACGAGGAGTTCGGTACCATCCAATTAATTTTCGCAAACCTTTCATTAAAATTTAAAAGGAACAGAAAAATCATATGTAGTATTTTTGATTTCTGACCCATGAAAACATTCTCAGTTGTCCGATCCCCGATGTCCTTAGGTTAGGTTAGCTGAACCTGCAGGCGGCCATGAAGACCAAGCACCCCGCGGCAGTGATGGTCTTTGGCTTGGTGGCAAGCGACTGGAAGGTCATGCCTCCATTCTTCGTGGAAAGAGGAGTCAACAGTCAAGATCAATGCCAAGTTTTAACTGGAGGAGATCTTGCCAGCTGTGGAGACGTGGTGCCAGACGGAGTATGGGGACAACTGGAAGCAGAAAGTGGTCCTTATACAGGATGGGGCACCTTGCCACACAGCCAGGGTTGTCCAGGCCCACGTGGCCAACAACTGGGGTGACGATGCCTTCTGGCCCAAGGAGATGTGGCCGCCCTCCTCCCCCGACCTCAACCCCCTCCATTTTTAGCTGTGGTCGGTGTTGGAGGCGGTCACCAACAAGAGGAGGCTGCCCACTGTCCAGGCCCTAGAGGACATCATCAGCCAGTCCTGGGGGACTGTCTTGGAGGCCTTCAAAGTCACGGAGGTTTGCAGCAAGTTGCCAGAACGATTGAGAAGAGTCTTGGCCGCAGACGGCTGCCACTTCATGTAGAAATTTGCCTATATTTCTGTTATTTTTTTGGGCAACTTTTGAAAAATATAACATTTTCGTGAATGGGAGACTCAGCGCTTTCCGATGATATTAAAGTTATTCATGTAGAAGTAATGGTATCAGAGCTATAAGCCTCTATTGCGGAGCAGCATACGGACCCTGTACATTGACTTAATACAACTTCAACAGCTGTATTTAGTAGGAACACCCCCAATTGGATCTCAAAGCCGTTAGATTTCCGAAAATAAAGACACGGTATCATGGCTCAAATGTTGGTTGAGAACTTCTTAATTTTTATTGGTCTGGTTCACTAGTTATTTTCTTGTTCGATTGTCCCATTAAAATGTTTTTAAGTTTCAAAAGAGACAGCTTTTCTATTTATGACGTACACCCAAAAAATCAAAGTCAACGCCTTCTTGCAATAAACATTTTTTTCCATCTAATCGTTCATTCATTGATTCAAGGACCTTGGAAGCGATCGATATTTCATGTTAAGATGTCTAGGCTGGAATTGGGTCAATAATACGCATTTTTAACTAAAAAATGAGGTATATAAAATCATATACTGTATTACCAAAAAGAAAAAGTAAGAACCATTTCATTTCTTTGTATGGGCTAACATTTTGAAACTCTGATTTGATTCTTTGGAATCTACTGAACAATTCAGCATCTTTTGAATTTTGTTTGGATCAATAACACAAGGCTTGTTTAATTGCTTTTAATTCTTTAATCCTAAAACTAAATTTTGTGTATTTTTGACCCAAATCCAGCCTAGGCATCTTTACCTGAAATATAGATCGTTTCCATGGACCTACAATCATCAAATGGACGCTGAAATAGGAAAAACTTGAAGTCGCCAAAATGGGCTGGGCAACACAGCACAGTCAACGGCCCTGTTTTGGTGCCAGCGAAATGATTGAAAACGCTCACTTGAAGCAACCTTCTGTTAAATCATGAAAAATTCATGATACCACCTTTCCTGGATGGTAGAAAGGCCTTTTTCCAATGTAACCGTTATCCGACCACCTAAAACATAAGGGCAATTGTGGGAGTTGCGTGGCCCTAGCTACGACATTCCGTGGCACAATTATTATTATTCGTTTCATGCCTAATCAAAGTGGCTAAAATTTCTTCTTTAGCGTTTGCTCAAATGGCAAAACTTCTAATGATCAGTTTTATGTCAAATTATTACAATGAATATATTTCGTGAAGGAGAACATATTAAAGTAACTCAGAACACCATATTAATTCACCCTAACCTGTTAAAACAATTTTTTTTTCCAAAACCACACCAATAGTTAGGAAGAAGTTGTTCAAACGGAGTTGTCAGCGTTCGAATAGACTTCGACGTACTTCAAATCCATTTGTTGTAGCCAGCCTCCAAAGCAAATTAGATGTGGTCCAATCAAAAATTAGGGCCTCCATTGATTCCGATCAGTTAGAGAAGGAAAGTAGAATGATCCAGGAGGTTAAGACTAATCCAAAGGCGTTTTTCTCGTTTGCGAATACAAAGAGAAAAATGAAGCATCCTGTAGGACCTTTTGAGGTCGGCGGTAAAACCGTCAATGATAGTGAGGTTATGGCCAGTATGCTTGGAGATCAGTTCTCAAGTGTATTTTCAATTCCAAAAAGGGTAATCAGAGCAGGCCATGACTGTAGCAATGTTTTTGATGAGACTGGCATTGATAGTCAGGATAATCGACTGGAGGATCTGGTAGTCACAGATCAAGATGCTTTTGAGGCCATCAAGAGCTTAAAGCTCTCGAGTTCTCCTGGACCTGATGGTGTGACATCTAAGTTTCTGATGAAATGCTCACAGATTCTTGCCCCTGTTTTCTCCTACTTGATGCGTTGCATCTTAGATCAGGGCAAGTTTCCCTCTTCTCTAAAAGTAGCTCATGTCGTTCCAATTTTTAAGGGCGGAGATAAGTCACACCCTAGTAATTATAGGCCCATTTCTCTGACCTCCAGCGTTGCAAAGGTTTTTGAGAAGATTATGAAGTCCAAGCTTGTAGATTATTTGGAAGTCCATGATTTAATTCCTTCTGGACAGCATGGGTTTCGAGCTCATTTTAGTACAGTAACCCAATTGGTTGATCATATTGAGCAAATCATTGAAGGGCTCGAAAGCCATGAGTCAGTTGATGTAGTCTATCTTGACTTTGCCAAGGCCTTCGATAAGGTAGATCATGATCTTTTGCTCGATCAACTCAAAGAGTTAGGGGTCCAGGGTAAGGTCCTGACTTGGATTGATAGTTTTATAAGCGAAAGGAAGCAAATAGTTAAAGTCGAAGGATCTTTTAGCGGCATGGATGATGTCAAGTCAGGTGTTCCGCAAGGTTCAATTTTAGGTCCGCTCTTGTTTATTCTCTTTATTGCTCCTCTCCAGAAGTTTAGAACAAAAGCCAGTATTTCTTCATTTGCTGATGACACAAAATTAGTTTGTGGAAGGAATGGGCAGGACTCGAAATGTTTAGTTGAGGACTTGGAGAAGGTCTACTCTTGGGTTGGCGAGAGTAACATGGCCTTGAACGGAATGAAATTCCGCACAATGACGTATGGGGCGTCAAAATTAGATGTTCCACTCAAAGACCATGGAGGTTGTGATATTGAGCAGGTATCGTCCATGAGAGATTTGGGAGTTGTCGTCCAAGATGATGGAAAGTTTGATGAGCATATCCAGTTGAAAGTGGAGAAGGCATTTCAAACGTGCGGCTGGATCTATCGCAGTTTCAAGTCCAGAGATAGTATTACGATGCTAACTTTGTACAAGTCGATTGTTCAACCACATCTTGAATATGTCTCACCCATTTGGGCTCCAATGAGTTCAGCAGGTTTGCCAAAGGTCGAGCAGGTCCAAAGATGTTTTACTAGGAACATCACAGGAATGAGAGAGCTCTCGTATTGGGAGAGGCTTCAGAAGTTAGGGTTGTACAACACTCAGAGCAGGTATGAAAGGTATCTGATACTGTATGTCTTTAAGAGCGTTCATGGGCTCTGTCCTAACCCCGGATTTGAGATTAGTTGTAGCGATCGTAGAGGTTTTACGTGCGTTCTGAGAGCACCTCCAAATCCAAGGGAATCTAGGCTTGTTCGATCAATGAACTCTTCTTTATCGGGCTCCTTCTTTGTTCAATTTGTTGCCCATTAATCTTCGACGGGAATATGTAGGAGCTGATCCTCTAACAGCATTTAAGGCAGGATTGGACAATTTTTTGAATACTATTCCTGACCAGCCCACTATTCAAGGGTTGTACAGATCTGCCAACAGTAACTCATTGGTAGATCAAATTTCATATAAACGGTAATTTTATAATCTATATTAATCATTAACTCTCTTTACAGGGAATCCCATTCCTTGTAGCGGTATTGAAAAATCCGCCCCCCCCCCAAAAAAAAGGGAGATGTCAAAAGAGCCCCTAGTTATGAATTGAAGCAAAATTGAATAAAAACATATTAAGCCAATAATAGACTATCATTACTTGAAAATTTCAAATTGCACCAAATAGTCCTTTGAAATGATCCAATGGTGTGTTAAAGTATATATAAAATGTAAAATATATTGAAAATATTAAAGCTAACATATACTGTATATGCAATATCTAGGGAATAGCTTTGCAAGACCAAAGATAAATGTATACGATATTTTGTGCCAAATTAGGGACAACGAGGAAGATTTCTGTGACAGAATGATTTCCAAAGTCGAGTTGAATTATACTGTATTTTGCAAATATTGATAATAATAAAAACCCCAAATGTTTGATTCAGTTGCCTAGTTTTCAAAATTGAAGACAAAAATTCGTTGTTTGTTACAGACACGCTCAAAAACACTAAACATCTACATTTAGTATTGTATGTCATAAGAAAATGGGTCTCGAGCAGGCCCGAAAAAAAACAAGATGGGTCTAAGTTTTCTGAATTAAAGACCAGTCTGAATTCAATTCTGCTCAATTTTGGTATCTCTGAAAGCAACCGTTTATTTCATCTAAATTTGATTTCAAACTTCCAGCTTTTGGCGAAAGGTCGGTGAGAGATTATCAACAGAACCCGGAAATGCCTCTCAGATCTCAATCAATTTCCTCGAGCAATCGATAAGCTCTCACCAAAGAAACACGCCAATTTTTGATTGATTGATTAATTCATGGGCTAAACACGAATTTACTGACCACACCCGTTGAAATGCTGAGACGCATTTGAAGGCAGATTAAGTAAACGGTTTTAACATTTGGTTGGGTAAGGTTGTAAAAGTCACAAATGTTTGTGGATGTTGATCAAATTCAATTGTTTAAAAAATTGTAAAAAAATTGCACATTTATGAAATGTTCGTGATTTACCTAATTTTACGCAAACATGAAATTGTATCGAATAACCTTCCTTTTTTGCCATCATGTCTCAAACGTTTCAGTCATTATTTTGAGAACTAAAAGAACGTGTGGTTAGTTTATCTCAGGGGTCGGTAACCACTTTTGGCTTAAGGCCCACGACATTTGATTCGTGTTGGCAGGGGCCCACCAAACAGGCATTGGTAGGTTCAGGGGCCCACAAATTAGCGATCGAAGAGCTTTGGGCCCACAAGTACAGTACTATGGATGGCTCTCAAGCCCACATTTGGGCCGCTGCCCACCTCTTGCCGACCCCTGGTTTATCTGATACTTCTCTTTCTTATCAAGATCATCATCTGACATGAAAACGGATCCAAACCAAGCTCTCGATAAGACGAGAGATAGGTTAAGAAACAAATCAAACATTAGGTTCTGGCAAGGATTTCTAGGATTTACTGGATTGCACACGGCGACCAAGATTGAGTCGATTTAGGACACATGAAAAAGGGAAAAACGAGACTTTTCCCCCTCAACCAAGACATTTCCACTTTGAATTTAAAAATGCATACATTGTCCAATGACTTTAAATGTCGCAATAAACATTATTTTCCTTTTTTCTGTGTATAAGTCTACTCGATCTTGGTTGGCCGTGAGAAGTCCAGCAAATTCTAGATGTCCTCTGTTCTGGATAGAAACAGTTAGGATCAATGGCGTGTAAATCTTGCGTCCAAAAGTGGGTAAATCTCATACTGCTCATGAATCCGACAAAATACTGATCTATTCAATTGCCTTTACAAGCCCAATAGGCTAACCCTAAGGCGTGTTTTACCGCGTCACATTTGACCCCAAAATACCGCTTAAAACGTAGGATTAGCAAGTCCAAGATAAAACATTGGCTAAAAAATGACAAAATCATTAGAAAATATACTTTTGCGCCCTACTGATCAATTTCGGAAGTATTACAGCCAACAGCAGCATAATCGAAAGCAAAAACTTGTATTTGGCAGTGTGTTCATAAACTTTATTCAATATTTTGTTCCTCATCCCGCAAATCCCTGTTCCCAGTGTTCCATCTCATTGGTTTTCGTCCGTTTTTTGGCAGTATCTCTCTTCCTCAAGACCATTTCCATCCTTTTGAGGTATTTCTCGGGCCTGATGTATTCGGAATTGCCCAAGAGAATACCTCTTAACTCAGCAGACATGCCCGCCAACAGACTGGGATCGAAATCCGTGCCAATGTGGGTCTCCACATGCAGCCTCAAGTTGTACCTGGAATTAGAAAGAAACAGAGTGAAATTTGAAGTACGATGCAATGGTTTTTGTAATGTTCTTGGTAATTGAAATTTGGAATCGTTTCTTACTTTTGGGTATGTTTCGACGGACACAACGGACAAGCGTGCTTTTCCCCGGTGTGGATTTTCTGGTGCCGGTAAATGGAGCCAGCATTAAAGAAAACCTTGCCACACCTCTCACAAAGGCCCTGTGCTTTGTTCTCGGGATCTGGAAACCAAGACAAAACAAAATTACACGAAAGTCTAGGATTTGGAATTCCATGCGTTCACGACTTACTATTCACAATGAAGAGGATGAAGCTATCTGGGCTCTTCCTTTGGACCATGTAGTTGCCAATCGGAAAGCAGTTCTTGGGACTCGGGGGATTCACTGCAACGGGTTCATGAACTTGAGGAATGGGTTGGGGTACGGGCTCATCAGGTCTGTTGATAGGGCCGAAACCATTTCCGGGCCAAAGATTTAAAAATCCACCTGGCACCATTGGTCGATGCAGCATGAATTGAGAGGCCAATCTGTAATATGGCAGAGCCAAGAGGAACTGCCACCACTGGTCAAAAATCTTTGGCTCCTCGGGTTGATCTCGCAATGCTAGATTGAGAGGCTCCACTTGCTCCGGTTCTTGCCTCTGGAGAACATGCACGACGTCCAAGGGTTGATTGAGGGGAACTTGGCCTTGGAAATTGGGGACGGACGAAGAGTTCATCTTGATTTTCAGTTCTTTTTAAGTAACTAAAGGCAGAGTTAGAGTATTGTGATTTCTTCTTTGGTTTCTTTGAACAACTTTCACAGTGCGTCTTCAAATTGAAATGAAGGGTGTTTAACAGCCGCCTTCCCTATTTATAGAGCAATGGTGGACCGCTTCTTTTCAGCTGTGAGCCATTGATTGACCAGCGCAGCTACTGAAGCTATTGAACAAGCGAGCTATTGGGTCCGTGAAACTCGAATTGGGTCAACGTGGGAATTCTCGAGAAACAGCCACAACGTTTGGCACGATTGTGATTATGCAATGGCGGAAATTATTTGGAGAAAATGTCCATCATTTATGATTTAAAGAGATGGGACAGTTGGTTGATTGTTGAAGATGCATACATGGCCAATGACCTTGCTTGAGACTTTGGAAGAGCAAAATACAGTAGGCCTATCTGTAAGACCAATTCCATCCAAGAGACAATAACTTGTCTTTTCCAATTGTCCAAGCAAATAGCTCAGTGCCTAACAAAGATTCATCATAACAACATAATCTAGGCTACATCCAGTTCAAGGATGCTTCACAAAAATGCAAACGGGTTTTCTCTTTGCCACCCACAACTACCAAGAAAGAGTCGTTTTGTTCGCGAGTAGTATTAGAAATACCCATTTCAGGAAGCAAAAATCTCAGCGGTAAATTAAAATATAAATGTTAGTGACATCAAAGTAAAAATGCACACGTTCAATGCCCAGCAACGTCCTTTCAATTCCAAAGACGCGTCTTGTGATCCTCTCGTTGATTTGAAAAGCCGTTAAAGCGAGGGTGTAATTCTGTAAAAAAAAACAGGGTGTATCATATCAGATCTAATGGCCGTGCAGAGCGTACCATCCGTTCCATCAATTCAATTTTAGACCGCCGAGATCATACTTCAAATTTTGAGGAGGCCTTGCTCGTGTTTCGAAACACACCAAAAGAGGATGGCGTATCACCAGCGTATCGGATGTTTGGACGATTGTTTCGAACATCGATCCCAACATTAGCTCTCAACCGTAAATTGGATCTTGGAATTGCTGATTGCAAGGGCGACCATATTCAGGCAAGACGAAAAGATGCACACGATTCTCAAGCCAAATCGATGCCTCTTTTCACACAGGGAGAGAAAAAGAGAATGCAAAATCCTTTGACAAAAAAATGGGATCAACTTGGAACCGTCGTGAATATTGGTGAAGGTTCCAGATCGAACATCATCTATATGGACAAAATTCGTGCAACACGACGAAGAAATCGTCGATTCCTTCGTCAATTGATTCAACCGGATAATCCAGTTTGGGCAAAAACGGCTCCTACAACACTCTCATCTTCTCCAGACAAAATTTAATCTCAACCTCGCAGGTCCCAAAGAATCCGGCGATGTCCCGATCGTTTTTTCCCCTAACAAGGGGGATGAGAAGATTATCTTCAGGAAATATTCAGCTAAGGGTCTCCCAATCTCGGGGCGGTCAAGCTAGTTTTTTGGGTAGAGCTGAACACATGAAAATTGTCTTTCGAATACTTTGACTTAATAAAGTTTCTCTTGGTTTTAATGAGCGCATTAATTCACTTCGTTGAGATCTCTTCTTGATTTCATCCTGCTATTCATGAACTAGCTAGCTGCCTTTTGGAAATGCCGATCCACCGTGGAAAAGGAGGAGGGCCGAAAAGATGTTGGTCAGGAATGGGAAGAAAATGATTTCTGGGTAGATCAATCATCTTGGGTCTGAGACCGATGCCCACAGAGATTTCTTGACGCCATCGGCAATCCCGTCGCTCAAAACCATGAACTCTTTTATGAAGGAAGAGATGACAGTTCGGTTTGTGGGAGTTGAGATGGAAAACCGTTTCGAAAGGGCAAAGCGTGAGAATCAATCGTTTCTGCCACGAACACTTGATTTGAAATTTTTATTGCACACTTATTGTTTCCTTTTGTCAAGACATCGTGACTTCACAGGTTTCTTCCAGGTTATTCTTTGGTATTCTGTGAAGGCGCAACAGTTATAAATCGTTATAAAACAATTTAAAATATTAATGGCCTTTGAACATCCTTCTTTTCCCAACTAGATTGGACTCCTTCTCATATTGCACGGCTTGACCAAAGTTATTGTAGAGATGATCTTTCTCATTTGAATGCCGTTATTGATCTTAAGGACTCGGTCACACATTTTTGTATCTAGGACATTCTGGAGAGGAAAATATATGCTACGTTCATTCCACAATGTCAATACATGAAGGACCACACTTAACAAGGATGGGGTTGCAGTTGGAATGTAGGCTGTCTATTATTGTTATACTTTAACTAAATTTTTCTAAGATAAATAGTAACCAAGTTATGATAGGAAAACCGAATCTCTATTTTGAATGTGCACAAAGTACCTGATGCCACATTTCCTTATCCAATACAGACTCTCGCAGTTCAAGGCGTGGAGTGCATGCTACATGTAGTAATACTGAGTGACCCTCGGTTTGTAGTAGGCTCTTTTACTTTATGAGTAGTTTTGCGAATAAATAAATCTTATTTCTCATCTTGCAACAAAAAGTATATTTCGGGTTTTAGAGCAAATTTTAGATTCTTCAGCGTTTTTCAACTATTTCGAGCAGTCTTAAAGCATATTTTAGAGACTGGAATAAAATTTTCCAAGCAAATTTTGGCCCTCTTTTTTGCTCGGCTGTTCTCTTCCGACAGAGTTGAAACAGGTTGCGCGATATGTTTCTAAGGTTGTGTGAAAGCCAAATAATGAAATTCCGCAACGTCTGGTCAAGCTGTCCAGCACGTGTTGTGCGTCAAACGCCAAAAATGAATCCAAATGATCCAATGGATCCGACTGACCCATCAATGGTTTACTTTCATTGTTTAAAATGGAAAAGAGCGTTTCTATGGGTTAATCCACAATAGTCCACATCAGCATGGAGGTTGCCTTGATGTTGCGGGGAAACTACACAGATCAACTGGAAGATATTGAAATCAAAAAATTGCGCATTTATATTCTGGGAAAACCAAAATGGGCGCATTCCACATGTCTTACTTGTAGTCTATCCAATGAGGTATGACCTTGCAATAAAGATTAACTTTACATTAAGGTGGGATATATCATCTTCTGTCTTTTCTTTTCAAAGTTTTTGGTCAGTGTGCATAATAGTTCCAGGAATGGATGTAAGTAGTTTTTCTCCTTGAATGGTTCTAAAATGAATGGAAATTTACAAAGAACATGGTATGTTCTTAAGTAAGGGGTGTGTAGTCGTGGTTGGAGAGAGGTGGAACTTTATTGAAAGAGAACTATTGAACAAGATGGTGGAAGGTCTACGTGGAAGTCGGGAACTGAATGTATGTTGGAGATTAGTACAATGAGATGAAGGCATAGAAATGAGAGGTTGAGAGTAGGAATACGGAATGTTGCAGGTATACATAAATCTAATTATCTTAAATCATTCCAGAACACACAATGGGACAATTGCGTGTTATTCTGTTATTCCACACTTTTTTTATGTCGTGAATCTAATCCCAAAACGATTCCATCAGCTAATTAGTAATAAGGAAGTCAAAGACGCAAGAAAATCATAAGACATAGAAGCCTCTGCTCAGGCATTCAGCTCTGGATTTTAAGAGACTGATTTTCATTCAAGTAAAGGATTTTATTTTGATGAGATTGATAGGACAAGAACTGAAGGATGTTATTAGGTGAATTTCAGGCTAATGGTTTCACAAGACACAATGTTTCGAAATTTTTGAAAGTTGCAGAGTGAGAGACAAATTGACCTTAAAATTGTCCAAAAGGATGATTGTTGGTGCACTTGCTCTATGCTTCAGATAACTTGGTGCTTCTTAATAAAAAGGCGGTTTATAAAGATTAGCAGGCAGAGGGGAATATGATTTCATTGAAGTTAAGCCTTGTTTAGATTAAGCATCTTTACATTGAAGGTGAAATGGCGACCCCAGCATATGACCTCACGAAATAAAGCTTGCCCAAATTAAAGATGCTCATGACAAAGATACGTCAACTTGACACTAGCGACAAGTGGTTTTAACGTGAAGCTTCAAAAAAGCCCAACAAACCAAGAAGCACAAGAGAAAAAATGCAGTCAATAGGAGACTTTGACCCAAAAAATATTGAAGCAATAGCTTGAGCACTTCATACTATGCAATAGAAAAACTGAATTCCGCGTTAATGGCACGATTTACTTAAACTAATCGCAAAATCGAATTTCGTTTTAACTTTTACTTCCTGGATTGATGGTGCCGTCATCAACGGCAAACACTTGAAGCTTCAAAAAAGACCAACAACTCAACCAAGTTGACGTATCTTGGTCATGAGTAAGGCTGTCATTTGAATGCAAATAAATTTTTATTTCCATTATTTGCGATTTTGTGTTTGTTTTTGCATTATTTTAGCTTAATTGCATTATTTTAGTTAATTTGCATTTTTCTAAAAAAAACATAGATTTCATTTGGTCACACTGAGGAGCTCAAAAAGAAACATAGACATTCCCTACTCTAACCATGCCCAAGCACATTGACCACGCAAAGCTCATCAAGGACCTCGGTGGGACAAATATATGGGTGTATAAGCCTCAAAAAAAAGACATTGCATTGCCGCCTATGCTACTTCGACGCCGACATTGGACGGAGGTCCACTCTCAAGACCCACAATGACAGTGAGAAACACAAGAGGAGAGTGAGGCTCAACCAAACCGTTGAGAATGGCACAGTACAGCAAACACTGAGTTTTGTTGTGCCTAGCACCACCACCAAAAACAGCGAGTTCAACTCAGACCTGGCCAAGGCCCTTATTGCCTCAAACATCCCACTCTACAAGACTGAGAATCCCACTTTCTCAGACTTTCTTGAAAAATACACAAAGCAGCCGCTGCCCTGCAGATCATCGCTGACCAAGTTGATGGAGAACCAGAGCAAGGATGTGTTGATCAAGGTCAAGGAGCAGTTAGTGAACAAGTCCATCTTTGTGTCCATCGACGAGACCACAGATGCCTCAGGCCGAGCAATGTGTATCGTCTTAGCTGGCCCATTGGATGGCGAGTTTCTCAAGCGCCCCTTCATGATAGACCTCGTCAATCTGGGAGACACCAACAACAGAACAGTCCAGCAGTGTGTCAACTCAGCCCTGTTGAGGCTCTTGGGCGATGACCTCGACTACAACAGCATCAAACTATTCCTAACAGACGGAGCAGCTTACTGCGTCAAGGCTGGCCGAGGACGGGCCTCCATGTACCCAAATCTGACCCACTGCCTGTGCCTGGCTCATGGGCTGAACAGGGTTGCCGAATTAGTAAGATATAATTACCCAAATGTGGACAAGCTCATCTCCGAGATCAAGAAGATATTTGTTAAATGTGGCAGGCGCAAATCAGAGTTTACAGCAGCATGCAAAATTCCCCTCCCCCCCGAGCCAATCCTAACTAGGTAGGGAAATTGGCTGGCTGCTGCCTTTTATTACTGTGACAATTACCTGGTGGTCAAGGCCTTCATCCAGAAGTTGCCTGAAGATAGCATTGCCATCAAATCCTCCCAGACTCTCCTTGAAGATGAAAACATTCCTCAGAATCTGGCTTTCATCAAAGCCAACTTCAAGGTGCTCAAAGAGGCCATCACTGAGTTGGAGGAGCGCCAGCCCCTGATCAATGCTATCAATATTATCAAAAAGGTAAAACAAAGCATCACACTTGAGCCGTTCTCTCAGAAACTGGACGAAGTACTAAAGAAAAATCCCGGCTTCGAGAAGCTGAGCAAGTTTGCTCAAATCCTCTCAGGAGAAAATTTGGTCGGAATAACTGAAGATCCCAAGACCATCTCGAATTTTAGATGTGCCCCAGTCACATCTGTGGACTGTGAACGAGCATTTAGCCGCTTCAAAGATATTTTTTCTATCAAAAGAAGATGCTTGACCGAAGAGCATCTTAAGGACCTGATGCTTATCCAGTGGAATAACAAAATGTTGGATTAAATATGAATCTCTTGTGCCTACAAACCTATGTTTTCTGCATTTTTTTCTGCATTATTGGCCTCTTTCTGCATTTTGTTTTGCATTATTTGCGTTTTTTTCTGCATTTTAAAGTGCATTAAAGCAGATTTTTATCTGCACTCAAATGACAGCTCTAGTCATGAGCATCTTTAGCCCAAATCACATCACTAGTAGATTCCCATGCTTCTCCGCAACATCGAAGTATTCATCACGTAACCTCCATGCTGAAGCACGACCCCCATTTCAGTATTCGCCAAAGCCGGAAAAAATTCAAGCACTTTCACTGTTCTCAGAGGCACGAAGGAAAGAAGCAAGATAGGGTGAATAATTCGAAAAAAGTTTATAGCTGTCAAGCCAATTACGTATGATGAAGAAGTTTTGCATGATATCTCCTCACATTAGGGTCATTACTGGAAAAAAAGGAATATTGGATTGCTTTCAGACTCTTGTTCAATATTGATGTGTTTCGAACCAAGAGTGCTGCCAGTTTTGACTCGGAAGTTTATCGCTGTCAAAAAGGGTAGGATGTATTGAACTTTTTGAAAAGACCTAAACAGGGACCAATTTGGAAACACTCGAACTACTTCAATTTCGAGTTCCATTGTCATAAAAATGGATTTCGAGTTGGCAGTACTGCCATATTTTATGGTAGATAAGGTTTATTGCTTGTTGTAAAGGTTAGTTGTGGTCAGATTTTTAACCCCAAAAACCAAAATGGCAAAACTGCCAAAAATCTACTTCGAAACACATCATTAATGTTCAACCAAAGACGGTTGTGTCAATGTGACATAAAAACCGCTCAAGAAAGGCGCTCGAGCTATAAGGATGTGGTTCAGGTGCGCGGGTGTCTTGAGCATTCCCATCCTTTGGAGCGACGTAATATTCGCCTTTCGAAAAAACCAAGGACAGGATTGGTGCAACCAGAGCAGAGAGTGTTCTGGACTTAGTTACTTCCAATGACCCTGATCTGATCCAGTATGTTCATGTTGCCCCATGTAGTCTTTCAGATCATAACATTCTTGAGATAGGTAGACCATTACTCGAAAGCCTGCGAGCTCTAGAGTTAAACCTGCACAAAAAGTGGGTCAGGCAAAGTTCAAGTTCAAAGAGGAACATTGGCCTCTTATTGTTGAAAGATTGGAAGAGTTGGACTTGATTTCCATTTTGAAGCAGGAACCATCCATAGATGACGCCGTAAATAGGCTGATTTCCATTTTTCAGGAGGTTTGTTTGTCTTTGCGTATTCCAGAAACGGCGCCAAAAATTGGGCCATTGTCTAGAATTCCAAAGTTTAGAAAGAAGTTGTTCAAAAGGAGTTGTCAGATTTCAAATAGACTTCGACGTACTTCAAATCCATTTGTTGTAGCCAGCCTCCAAAGCAAATTGGATGTGGTCCAATCAAAGATTAGGGCCTCCATTGATTCCGATCAGTTAGAGAAGGAAGGTAGAGTGATCCAGGAGGTTAAGACGAATCCAAAGGCGTTTTTCTCTTTTGCAAACACAAACAGAAAAATGAACCATCCTGTAGGACCTTTTGAGGTCAACGGTAAAACCGTTAATTAAGGTGAG
The DNA here is from genome assembly GCA_010645155.1 of Tigriopus japonicus. Classification (NCBI taxonomy): domain Eukaryota; kingdom Metazoa; phylum Arthropoda; class Copepoda; order Harpacticoida; family Harpacticidae; genus Tigriopus; species Tigriopus japonicus. Next base: position 136,030 of record CM021315.1, read on the forward strand.
GTTATGGCTAATATGCTTGGAAATCAGTTCTCAAGTGTATTTTCAATTCCGAAAAGGGTTGGCAGAGCAGGCCATGACTGTAGTAATGTTGTTGATGGGAGTGGCATTGATAGTCAGGACAATCAATTGGAGGATCTGGTAGTCACAGATCAAGATGCTTTTGAGGCCATCAAGAGCTTAAAGCTCTCGAGGTTTCCTGGACCTGATGGTGTGACATCTAAGTTTCTGATGAAATGCTCACAGATTCTTGCCCCTGTTTTCTCCTTTTTGATGCGTCGCATCTTAGATCAGGCAGGTCTGCCTCTTCTCTAAAAGTAGCTCATGTCATTCCAATTTTTAAGGGCGGAGATAAGTCACTCCCCAGCAATTATAGGCTCATTTCTCTGACTTCCAGTAGTGCAAAGATCTTTGAGACCAAATAACCGAATTCATTGGCATTGCTTTAACTTGTCAAAACTTGTCTCATTTTTTCCCAAATAAGAACATGACTTCTCGAGTCCAAAGGAACACTGAGCTTATGCATGTTTTAATTTCAATAATTTGAAATCATATTTGGTTTAATTTTAACTTCAGACTCGTTTTACAGTTTGTTACTTTGCAGGTATGTGCAGGTACGTTACTGTGCAACTATTGGGGTATTTAGTTGCTCTTATTGGAATTTTTTTCAAAGGATATGAATTTTGTTCCAAAATCAGTGGCTCATAATAACAAAAGTGAAATAACCAATGCCTGAGTTTCTTCCTGGTATTTGATTCAGCATTCGTTTGGAAATAAACTACTCTTCAAATCTTTAGGTTTGCGTACACGTAGAAATGTGCAAGATTTTAAGAAGAAAAATAATATCTATCATGTAAATAATAACAGTAATAATTTATTACTGATTATTATTACTAATAAAAGAGCAAAAAGGATTGTTAAACTTGTCAAACTCTGACCGACCATTGGTGAAAAAGATTTTTGTAAAATGTAAGCTCAAACTAAAAGCCACTCAATGTGTAGTTTCATGCAAAAAGAACTAAAAAAAGAACTGCACTAACTTTTTTTTAAAAAAGTCGGCTCAATTTTTGATACCGATTTACTGTGTTGGCAAATTTGGAAATCACCATCTTTTAAAAGTACATATATTTTGGTCTGGTCATATTAGTATGAGGTAGTATTTAAATTGGAACTTTAAACAAATATGGTATGATCTTTTGATTACCAGATGGCCCAAAATGCAAATTGAATTGTGCTACAAATGGGCTTTTCAAGTTTTGTTTTGTTTTTTGGGCCTAGGTTGTTGATTCAAGACTTATGGGGCTATTTTCACGGAAATTTCTTTGAAATATCTCTCAATTCTACTTTACAGGCAAGAAAAGTAAAAGAAGTTGGCGATTTACGTTTATTTCGGATGGATCTTTGAATTTAGCTCGGGACATAAAAGATGTCCATTTTTTAAATATTAGTTCTTGAAATCCATGGAAAATTCATTCTTTTTTTTGTTCTTTTCTATGTTGCAATGGTTGAAGCATATGGCGTCACACATTGGAGACTGCATTTCGTAAGAACTTTTCCTCTGCCTTGACGATGAAAGCAAGGACATACTGAATGGATTCCGTTTCTACATCAATCCGAACTTGCTTGATCGAGGCTTGCCCGAGATGGCTGCCAAACCATCAAAGTTGAGGAAGAGGACTGTCAGGCCTACGCTATGCTTTGACATTGTTTGACGACGTTGCTTTCTGTACAGCTTGTCTTAATAAAGATTTCAAAACAGTTATATTTCATCTTATTCAATGAATGTGCAATTGGGATGTACCGAAGTAAAAGTCCAACTTTTGAGCCTCGTGCGTTAAAATTTGTTCAGCAAAGTCATTAATTGAGAATTAAAAGCAATTATTTAACTTGCTGAGGCACTTCCTGAAAACCAAACGAATCATTTCCTTCAATCCGAATACGAATGCGATCGGATCCGGTGCACAGTTCTACTAAAGACCCTAAGCTTTATTCTCACCTCCCACAAAACCAGACTATCGCCTCTTCTAGAGACCCTTCCATCACTCTGTTACTCTGAACTCTGTTAGAGTTCATACTTTTGAGCAACAGGACTGTCGATGGCGTCAAGAAATCTGCGATAGCATCGGTCTCAGGGGCAAGATGTTTGATCCACTCTAACTTTTTGTCCCACCTCCTTTTCCACGGTGGATCGGCAAAAGGCAGTTATTTTATGAATGGCAGGGTGAAATCAAGAAGGAAACCTTGCAACCTCATTTTTACGGTTTTTGAAATCAACAGGAGTGTTATGAGACGCTTCTTTGTGTTAAAAAGACAAAGCTGGTATGTTAAGCGTGCACCAAGGTGTGCTAGTAGCATTGACTTCAAGTCAACCTTCTCACTATTTGACCTTAACATGAGGTTTGATTCAGGAGAAGCATGACTGGAAGCATTTCTAAAGAGAAGTTCTCCGGCGTCGTTAAAGCATTCCCATTCGCACACTCTAAGTGAACTTCCTTTCAGTGTTTCTTCGAATTTGCTGTCAAAAATTGCACGCCCATGGGAGTGATTACGTTATCATTTTACAGACCTGCTGCCGCTGCTGCCGTCTCTAACTGCCGTTAGCAGTGTAGGCTTGCCAAAAAAATCTGTTTCCAAGGGTCAGATTTTCGAAAAATGTTGGATTTTATGGGCAATGGCATGGTTAATGTATGTTGAGAAGTATTGCAAAGTAATTTGAAAACAAATGGAGAAATTGGAAGCTTTCAATTAAACAGATTATTTGTTTTTAGGTTTAGTTGCCCCAAGAACCGATCTCCTCTGGCCATCTTGTTATTCAAAGTCGGGGATTCCTAATTTCAAAGTTGGGAAGAACCCTCACAACTTATGTAGCGAAATTTCAGTTAAAAGCAACAAAACATACTTTTTTGCAAATACAATGTCAAGAATTGCTATTTCAGCTTCAATTTGTGCAGATAAGAAAGGCATTGTTGCAATCACCAGGTCTTAACCTTCGTTTTAGTTACCTTGCACGCTCATTAGAAACACAGGTCTTCCGAACTTTTGGCCAAAAATGATGACGTCACTAGTAATTGCTGTAATTGACCTATTCTTGAGCACGGGGTTGAAAAAGGGTGCGAGGAAGAAACAAAAGGAGAAATGTGGGGTAGCTGAAATCAGGATGTGACTGACGGCTTTGAAAGTGGGCGAGCGAACAATCATCGATGTAAGGGAATTTCAAGATCGAAACGGAGCGTCACATTCGAGAAAAGCCAAATCGATGGAGAAAACCAGGCAAGCACACTCTGAAGTAAATTTGCAAGTCAACTATCGAGCTTTGCCATCATAGCATACGAGCTATAGTTGGGGCTTGAATATGAACTTTCGTACTTGAATTTCTCTCGCTAAAATAAGAACAAATCCTTGGTGCCTATGCGAGTGAAAAATGATCAAAACACACTAACCTAAGAAAATCGAAATGTTGGCAATTAGAAAGAAATGATAGGTTTTCACACAAACTACCCCCAGACTTCTCAATTCTAGCTAAGCAGGCAGACCGCCGTGACAATGCGGAGATCCGTGACCTCTAGATGACGTAGGCTGTATTTTCTGAATTGACTCTGAGAAACGAACTTCAAAAAGGATATTTGCGTTACAAACACGGTGGCCCACTCTATGACGTTCCTTACGAAACAATCATTTTTACCAATGTTGTTAGGTAATCCCTCATAGAGGGCGGTTTTGTCGACGTCAAAATTGAGATATCTCTATTTTATTTATCTATGGTTTTCACCTTATGGACTTTTGCTCCCAGAAATGGGTATTTGTAACACTAATCGTGAACAAAACAGCTCTTTCTTGGTAATCGTGGATGACAAGGCGGGAAAACAATTCTCCGTCTACATTTTAATCATTTTTGAGCATGCTGTGGCCGTGACTATCTTGTCATGATGAATCTTGATAAGGCAAAAAGTTATCAGTTTGAAGCATCGCAAAAGGAAGGTTTCGTATTTTGACTTGGTCTTTCACATTTGCTTACTGCATTTTTCGTTTCCAAATTTCGCGAATGGTCACAATGACCATGTGACCAATTCTTCCATCTCTTTAAATGATGACATTTTTTCAAATATTTTCCGCCACGCCACAATCACATCACAATCATGGCAAACGTTTTCGTTTCTCAAGAGTCCTCGAGTTCACGCAACGAATAGATCGCTTCAGCACAATAGCTTCAGTAGCTGCGCCGGTCAATGGCTCACGGCTGAAAAGAAGCGACCCAGCAATCCTCTATAAATGGGGAAGGCGGCTATACTACACCCCTCAGTTCAAACTGTGAGCTTGTGTAGATCGTAGTTCAAATTGCTTTCCGTTGCAACCAAAGCTTTTCCCAGCGTTCCTTGATATCATTAATATTCTTCAAAACCTACTTCAAAGGCCAAGATGAATCCCTCTTCCGTCCCCAATCTTCAAGGTCAAGTTCCTCTCAATCCACCCTCGGAACTCATGCGCGTGGCTTCAAGGCAAGAACCGGAGCAATTGGAGCCGCTCAATCTAGTGTTGGGCACTCCGGTTCAACGTGTGCAAACTAACAATTTGGATAAATGGCTGCAGTTCCTCTTTGCTCTGCCTTATTACAGACTGGCCTCTCAAATCATGGCACATCGACCAATGGTGCCAAATGGGTTTTTTAACAGATGGCCTAGAAATGTTCTTGGTGTCATTGACAGACCAGAAGAGCCTCAGCCCCAACCCATCCCTCAGATTCCTGGACCCGTTGCGGTGAATCCTCTGAATCGGCAAAATCCGCAATTCGAGCTGTTTGACGGCTACATTGTCCAAAGGAAGAGCCCAGATAGCTTCATCCTCTATATCGTCAACAGTATGTCGTGAAAACTTAAACCTCTTAATAATCAATTACTGGAGTGTAATTCTTTTCGTTTTGGTTTCCAGATCCCCCGAACAAGGCCGAGGCCATTTGTGAGGAATGTCGGAAGATTTTCTTCAATGCAAGCTCCATCTACCGTCACCAGAAAATTCACACTGGAGAAAAGCTCACCTGTCCTTTGTGTCCATCAAAGCACACCCAAAAGTAAGAAACGATTCCAGATTTATATTGCCCAAGCATTCCTTTGCCACCATTGCGCTTCCTATTTCAATGTGTTTCTTTGTGATTCCAGATACAACTTGAGGCTGCATGTGGAGACCCACATTGGAACGGATTTCGATCCCAATTTGTTGGCGGGTATGTCTGCCGAGTTCAGAGGTGTTCTCTTGGGCAATCCCGAATACATCAGGCCCGATAAATACCAGAAGAGGTTGGAAATGGCCTTGAGGAAGAGAAGGCTGGCAAAGAGAGACTAAAACCAATGGGATGGACGAGTTAGTTCTGTATTGATGCTGAGTTTGTAGATGAAGATAAGAAAACGAATAAAGCCCTGAATAAGTTGATGTTTAGTGAGCAATTGTTTTTTGGGAAGCAGGCTCGTCCAAAAGTGTTGTGGAAGATGGGAGACGTTTTGAATGCTTTATGTTTCAATAAAAAGTTAATCTTAGGAAACCAGTTCTTGTTCTTCAAGAGAGGAAACTTTCATAATCACGTTTCAATCGTTAGAGGATGTTTTATTCTGCCAGAGTTTGATGAAGCACTCTCCACTATCATCTCGTAAGATTAATCAAAGTTGATCTCTTGGCAAGGTTTTTAGGGGACCCGATAGAATCTGTTTTTTTTTCTGTGGAAGAGGTGAGCCTTGTTTGCACAAAACCCAGGGATCAAGGTGAATTCCATATTCCAAAA
>CM021315.1:144837-160177 GCA_010645155.1 Tigriopus japonicus
GACTTTTAACCACGGCCAGAGTTTTGTTGATCCCTTCACTGGTTCCTGTACTCTGTGGAACTTTATTGGAAGAACGTGAAACCAAAGTTCAAGGCAATGCAAGTTGTTCAAGCATCAACACTAGCTAGCCATCTTGACAAATTCATGTGGAGAGAGGTACCTGAACATTGATGAAGCAGAACATTGAGGAAAAATACAAAGCAAATAGGATTATGGTATCCTACCCTACAGTTGTTAAACATGTATTTTTCATATAGAATCGTTTTGATATTCTCCAGAATTCAGATTTAAAGTTTGATTTGTCTAGTACTAATTTTACTTTTTTTTTTAACCATGACTTATTTCAAATTATGTAAACGTACACATATTTTTCATGCACCCATGACCATTTTCTTACATTCTTCAATGTATATCCTAGTACATTTAGACCCCGAATATTTGCATAACGTACAATTATGTCCATGTATTTTGTATATGTTCTTACGTTTATTCAATGTTCAAGTGTGTATATTGTGCTTAAAGTGCTCAAAAAAGGTAATGGATGGGGGAAAAAAATTATAATTTTTGTCATGTATAAAAAATACATGACATATTTGTTTCATCCAAGGGTGTACGCAGTTTTTTTTGATAATATGCCTCTTATTAAAGAAGAATTTACCTCTTTTTGGGTCTTGAAACATTTTAGATCTTTTTGCCTATAAAATATCCGTCATACCATGGCTTCTTTGTGTTGGATGTTTTGACAACACTTTTGTTGACTCGCAACAGCTGACTCTGGGGTTAAGCCATAGATGGTTTATTAATCCTTAGATGGCGTGCAAGCTTTAGTCGGGCTGGTTTGGCAAAGGGAGTGAAATGAGTGGAATGCGTCGATCGAAATCGCTCAACAGTTGGCCAAGGGCGACACATTTTAACGATTAAAGTCCCTCTAGTTTTTAATAGATCCCAATGGGTTAAGCTTTGTTGATGTTTTAATGTCGAGCTGTGGTTTTTCATTGCTTCAAGCTAGTAAATTTATGTTTTGTCTAACCAAGAATCATGTGGAGCTTGAGCTCACTTACATCATTACATTCATTTCTGAAAGGAAACTTCCATGCGGTCGAAATGTTGATCATTTTTTCTTGTTGGCAATGGTTGGGTTTTTAGACACTTTAAGGACTGTTAAATCGACAAATACGTCATTTTTACTCTCTGGTATATAAGGATTACAAAGGTTATGTTTTTTCCTCGTTTTTTTGAGAGTACAGAAATTCAAAGGAACATGTTTTTTTGCAGTGAGAGACATCATACGTTTAAAGATTTTCAGAGTAAGGGCATCGAGATATTCATGTTCGCCTTCAGAAGGATGACAACAAAAGTCATACTACGTAAACACAATGTGGTTGCAAGGTTGTGGTTATTTAGTGCGTGAAACGTCTTGAGTTCGTTGGTAAACAAACCATGATTTTGAAACTTTGGGACAAAAGTTTGTAGTTGTATTGTTTTGGACAATTGAATCTATGCAAAACGTTAGCCGGGCTAGAGCCTGTTGAAGAAGTGTTTGTTGATGGAGAAGGAGGCAAGGGATACGGCAAAGGTAAGGCGGGTTGGTGCTGATAAGTAAATATTGGAAAGGAGGGAAGGGTATTGGAAAGGGTGGTCTCATTCTGGCAAGGTAGAACCGGATCCAGACGAGTTGACGTGTGAAGAAAAGGAGGAAAAGCTTTGGAAGAGGGCTCAAAGGTGGGTGGTTTGTGTGAGGCGAGGAAACGATCCGGGAGAAGATGGCGGGCGTGAGGTGTCCTGCTTGGGCTATTCTTGCTCTCCTGGCTGGACTACCCATTAGGCAGAACCAAAGATGCTCAAGGGAGAAATCTCAACAATCTTCAACCACTCAAAATGCACAACTCGAGAACTCTTTTCAAAGGACTTCCTTGGATTAACGGGTTAATCGATTAATCCGCTGGAAGGGGACTAGTTCGTTAATCTGTTTTGTCAAATCGGACTTGTTAAAAAATGCTTTTAACGTTTTATTGTTTTTTATAAAAGGAGAAATTGGAAGCCATCAATTAAACAAATTATTTGTTTTTAGGCTTACTTGCCCCAAGAACCGATCTCCTCTGGCCATCTTGTTATTCAAAATCGGGCATTCCTGATTCAGAAGTTCAAAAGAACCCTCTCAGATTATGAAGCGAAATTTTCGATAAAAGCAGCAAAACATATTGTTTGCAAAAAATTGTCAAGAATTGTTATTCCAACTTCAAGTTGTACAGATGAGAAAAAAATTGTTGCAATTACCAGGCCTAAATCTTCGTTTTAGCTACCTTTCACGCTCATCGGGAACACATGTCTTCCGAACTTTTTTTCCGCCAAAATTGATGACATCACTAGTAATTCCTGCCATAGCGGCAATGATCATTTCTAAATTTTGGCGCGAAAAAAATTATCGGAGACGTACAATGAATCCTTGCCTCTGAGGCTAGTTTTTTAAGACGCAAAGATCGATCTTAAGATCGTACTTTAGTACTGTAAGTTCGATCTTGAGATCGATCTTTGCGCTTAAAAAACCTCAGAACGTCGTCCCCTGTGACGTCAAGGCGTGACCCTTCCACTCGTTTCTTGCCTTCGAAAAGCGCGCTCTAGCAGCTACGGTTTAGCTTGCCTCTTGATCCTGTGTAATAGGTGGAGGGTATCGGCTATAAAAGTTAAATTCCTCGCTTTTCCACCATTTTACTCAAGTTATTGGTCTGGAAAACATCTCATTGAGCAGCATGGTCAAAATAGTCCAAGACGTCCAATTTCAAAGCATGAACTCTCCATTGGGTTTATCAACCCAGGGTACCTCAGAATCGAAATATGAGGTAGAGAACACCAACTGTAAGTATATTTTTTTTCCAAATACGAATCAATCAAGATTTTCTTATGGGAACTTCAAATACGGTACAATGTACTTTGCAGATCGGCACAAGAAGTTCCGAGCTCACCCATTTGGAAGGCCCTTCACTTCAAACCGGGTTAAGCCTCAATCTGACATCGATCTCTTGGAAGAGAAGTATCAGAGCTTAAGTTTATTGCGTTAAGCTTGCGAGAAAAGGACGAGATCAAGCCAGAAGTATCAACGCTGGGAAAGTGGCGTTTTAATTGCAAAAATTTGCGGGAACAAGTTCTTGCAGGTTATCTTGGGAAATAGACATCTGCGAGGGGCCGGGGAAAAGGAGGGAGCGTTAAGAGGGTTAGGAGGGCGAGGAGAAGACATCACAGGCAACCCACTTGACTTGGAGCTACGAAGGAAGACGAGGAGGGAGCTGAGGATGTCTCATAGGTAAGAAGGCATCTGAGAGGGACCGGGAAAAGGAGGGAGCGCGGCACTCGACTTGGAGCTACCAAGGAAGACATTCACTCGCTGGCTGAGCGAGAGAGGGATCGAGTGAGCTGAAACACGGAGGGCTTCTCATGCTCTCGACGGCATTAGGTGGTGAGCTTGCGGCGGCGAAGCAGATTTGTAGCTATCAGCAAGGAAGACAGCAATGCCGTGCCAGCGAGTGAGCGAGCGAGTGAGCCGAGCATGGCTCAGGGAAGCAAGAGCAACTTACACCACACCAGCATAGGTTGGTTCGTGCCCCACAGAACGAGGAGGCCTGTAGTTCGGGGAGAAAGCTCACTTGGGAAGACTTGTTGAGAAAGTGACCAGATAGATACAAGAACAAAAGACCAATCATGCTGGGAAGCACACATCCGCTAGTTTTGAAACGAATAACCCCCCTATTTGATGCGTCGCATCTTAGATCAGGGCAAGTTTCCCTCCTCATTGAAAGAAGCTCATGTTGTTCCAATTTTTAAGGGCGGAGATAAGTCACTCCCTAGTAATTATAGGGCCATTTCTCTGACTTTCAGTATTGCAAAGGTCTTTGAAAAGATCACGAAGTCCAAGCTTGTTGAGTATTTGGAAGCTCATGATATCATTCCCCCAGGGCAGCATGGGTTTCGAGCCCATTTTAGTACAGTCACCCAATTGGTTGATCCAAATATTGAGCAGATCATTGAAGGGCTTGAAAGTCACGAGTCAGTTGATGTAGTCTATCTTGACTTTGCCAAGGCCTTTGTTAAGGTAGATCATGGTCTTTTGCTTGATCAACTCAAAGAGTTTGGGGTCCAGGGTAAGGTCTTGAATTGGATTGATAGTTTTATGAGCAAAAAGAAGCAAATGGTGAAAGTTGGAGGATCTTTTAGTGGCATGTATGATGTCAAGTCAGGTGTTCCACAAGGTTCAATTTTAGGCCCGCTCCTGTTTATTCTCTTCATTGCTCCTCTCCAAAAGTTTAGAACGAAAGTCAGTATTTCTTCATATGCTGATGACACAACATTAGTTTGTGAAAAAGGAATGGTCAGGACTCGAAATGTTTAGTTGAGGACTTGGAGAAAGTCTACTCTTGGGTTGGCGAGAGTAACATGGCATTGAACGGGATAATACGTCTTCAACTGAATTAGATATGCCCGAGACATGCCTTAAGATGAGGGGAGTACGTACTCAATTCAGAAAGGGTTCTTTGTTGACGACCAGTCCAAGTAGGTGTTTTGCGATTGAAAGCGAATGGAAGAGGCATGTGATCAGTGTAAACCGTGAATTCGCGTGCCTCCAGTTGCCAACGGAAATGACGGACCGCTAACTTAATTGCAAGCAACTCACGATCAAATGCATTGTAATTGAGCTCAAGATCGCGCAACTTTTTGCTAAAGAAAGCGAGTGGTTGCCATTCAGATCCGCAAGGAGATCGTTGTTCCAGAACAGCCCCAACAGCTTTGTCAGAAGCGTCGGTGGTTAGAGCTCGTTTGACATTTGGGTCTTGATGAACAAGCATTGTGGCATTGTCAAGGGCTTCAAGGGCTTTGGCTTCTTGAAAAGCAGATCGTGAAGCATCGTCCCATTCAACGGGGGCTTTGCTTGCCTTGCAATGAGCCCTCCCAGTGGATCCTAATGCTCGGTATAAGGGAAGCAATGTTTCAGCCATGTGAGGAACGAAACGTCTGAAATAATTCTTCATGCCAAGAATCTCTTGGAGGTCTTTAACAGTGGATGTTAAAGGTAAATTCCGCACAACCTCTACTTTGTCCGAAAGTACAACTGCTCCTTTACTGTCGATGAAGTGGCCCAAGAATTTAAGGCAAGTTTTGCCAAATTCACATTTCTTGGGGCTTATAACAAGCAAGTTGCGGTGAAGTCGAATTCTCCACGAACCATCATTTTTGGGACTACAACAATTGAACCAGCAACCGATGATTTTGAGCGCCTGGCAATTTCAAGCTTGACGTTGTCTTCCATGGAGAATTTGGCGGCGGTCAAATATTTTGGATCAAGACGTCTAGGCTAAGCACGAGGGAGAGGGTCTGCAGTCTCAATAAAATGGGTCACACCATGTGAAACAGCCGCAGCATCAAATCTTGGAGTTCTTAGTGAGGGAAATATACTCAAAATGCGATGATAAGAGTCATCTGAAATGGCAAGGCATTCTAGGCCACGAACATGGTTGGATCCAGAGCTTGCGGAAACAAGCTGAAATGAGAGATCAGGGCAATCTGGATCGATGAATTTCTGGGCCCGTATTCCCAACTCGGTCTTGGTACTTGAAGTCGTACTTCTATGTAGTAACTTTGTTCTTGAAGTCGTACTTCAAGCACCAAGTACGAGTTGAATCAAGAAGCACGGAAATCATGAAGTGGGAGGCTAGCAATGAGAATTATGATTTCCAGTATTCAATTACGTTCTTCTGCAAATGGGACCTTGCATATGTTGACAAGAATACGTATTTCAATTTTCAGCTCAATCGAACGTCGGAGACAAAAGTTATGCTCACTCAAAGTTCAGTGCAAATCCTACCGAGAATGAATGAACTAGCCCTTTTGTGGTAATCATTTTACCACAAAAGGGCGAGTTCATTCATTCTATGCTCTCTTCAGTTCATAAGTTTGGGAAGGCATAACTTTTTACTCCGCCATTCGATTGGGCTGAAATTTGAAATACGTGTTCTTCTCAATGCAAGCCAAGTCTCATTTGCAGAAGAACGCAAATGGTTTGTTTTTGCTAGAAATTATAATTCTCATTGCTACCCTCCCACTCCATGATTCCAGTGCTTCTTGGTTGAATATACGGGCCCTGGCGTTTCACATCAAGAAGTAATCCAGATTTTCGCAAAAAGTTACTCCCAAGTATGGGATTTTCTACATCAGCGACAACAAAACGCCACTTGAATGATTTAGTTCCAAAATTTAGTAAAAGGGAGCGAAAACTCCAAGAAGAAATTGAACTTTTATTGGCGGCAGTCAATGGACGAGTCAACGGCTTGATCCTCTCTGCTGACGTAGCCATTAAGTTTACAATGATAACGGATCACAACCCGTTAGTGGGGATCTTCAAAGGTTCCAATCTTGATACAATTGACAACAACAGACTACAAAGAATTCGACAGAAGCTCAGGGCATATACATTTGATATTCAATGGACACCTGGATAGAAACATCAAATTGCGGACCTACTTTCCAGAGCCCCAGTTTTTGCCACAGACGAAAATGAGGAAGACGGTAATGTAACCGTTGTTTTAGCCCGAAATCGAAGATCCCGCTCTGGAGTCAATGCCTGAAATTGCCAAATCAGATCATGATAACAAGTCAATAATCACGGCTCTTATGACTGGAAAGTTTCCCAAAAACCTGCCGCAGTCCCATCTAGCAAAATTATTTTCCAAACAGTGGTATCACATTTCAGTGGACGAACGAAGGGGCATGTTATTATTCCATTAACGCATCATGGTGCCACAAGGATCACAATGCAAAATTTTAAGTGAACTACATCGTTCACACCAAGGCCGACGGCGAGACAACACGCTCAGCAACTTTACTTTTGGCCAGGAATCCATAATGATATCGAACAACTCATTCTCTCGTGTCGACCGTGTCAGGAGTTTCGTCCTAGCAAAAACCTGAATCATTGATTCCGATGTATAATAAAGAAGTCAGCATGCTCTCCATGATGCGTCAGCTTCGATCTTTCCAATTACTAGGGAGACTTAGCAAGACAAACTGTCATAAGTTATGACTCATAACTCATTAGATCAAAGCCCACCGTTGCTTGAAAGGCAACGAAATGACATATAATAGGACATAGGAAGGCGCCGAACAAATCTGCCTTGGCCCTGAACCTTTTAAACCCGTCCGCCAAAATATTTACAAAAATTATAGAAAGGAGAGCCGAGTTAAAACAATTCATTACAAGACACTGCAATTTACTAAGACATCGAAATATCTTAAACGAAGAAAACGATAAAAGTTGCCATTTGTGCAACGAGGAAGACCTCTGTCGTTTATCAATTGAATGTCCAGGTTTAATAACTAGGCGAGGGTTGAAAGCCCCCATCAATAAGGGTCTATATGAGTGGTATGGTTGCAGAAATGGGCAGTAATGGAAAGTTGAAGCCCCTTTTATGAAACATATCACCCAAAAGTATTAAAGATTCTCCTTTTACCCGAATCCAAGTTCGGGATGAAAACCTGACATTTCGGGAGGTTGTCGACCTTACTAGAGTGGAGGAGGATACGGTGATTTTCTTAGTCAAGCGGAGGTTGATTGGAAATCGCAGCCTTTGTGAAGCCTGTGAAACGTCTCGCGAGTTCCGCCGCGATAGCAGGAGCCACGAAGGATACCACTGGAAATGCCCAAGGTGCAAGTCTACAAGGTCCATTCGGCACCAAAGCTTTTTTAGCAAATCCATGCTAGACTTACACCAAATCGTGATATTTACTTATTGTTGGGCCAGAGATTGGCCCCTAAAGGACGCGGCAAGAGAGAGTGGGAATATGTGTTCGGGAACAAGCGTTGATTGGGCCAATTTCCATCGCGATGTTTGCCGGGTAATGACATGGATGCAACTTTGTTTAACGATTCCTGACTGATTTGGATAACTGATTTTATTTGCAGAGAGAGATATACAGGTTAAGATCAGATAGAGAGAAATAGAGAAGCAAAGAGGGAGTACTCTACAACGATGAATTAATTCAATGTTTTTAGACCAAAGAAACATATCCTATAACTAATTTCAAAATAGTTATGATGCTGAGTAGTCAGTGGATTGCCAGGGTTGTGATTGATTTCCTTATAATTAATTTGCAAAAAAAGGAAAGTGTTGCACGTGTTTCAAAAAATGTTGAACAAACTGAAGTATTGAACACAATCGAAAATTGAAATGAAATAGGACCCACAAACCTGTTTCCTGTACATGGTGCGTGTTTCTTGGTTCTCCGTCCAATTAATTGACATTTTTAGATAAATCAATGGCTTGTTATAAATTCTTGGTCAAATTGCTTTTTCAGGAGTACTTGTTACAAAATTCTTCCCAAATTGGTGGAATGTATATCGATGAGAATGGCATGATGCAACCGGAGGAAGTGGAAATTGATGATAGTGTCATTGCGAAAGCCAAATACCACAGGGGGAGATGGCCGCAAACAAGATGGATTTTTGGAGGTGTAGAAAGATGAAGTGGGAAGTGCTTCATGGTTGAGGTGCCAAATCGGAACCGGGATACATTAGAAGAGGCAATTGTGGAACATATCCGACCGGGCACCCGCATTTATTCAGATGGATGGGCCGGCTACAATGGAATTGACCAGATCAATGGGGGAATATACTCCCATGAAGTAATCATACATGCTGATAATTTTGTTGATCCCAATGATGAAAGAATCCATACCCAAACAATTGAAGGTTCATAGAACCAAATGAAGAGGAAGTTCAAGCGACAAATGGGAACATCAGGTCAACTTATTCCCACATATTTGGCTGAGTATATGTGGAGAAGATCACATGCTAAGTACGATCCATATGGATCCATTTTAGCATGCATTGGAGACCAATTTCCCCAACCAGGGCCACTTCCTCTCCATTTGGGTCCTGTGCCTCCGGACTTTCCTCCACCCGCCGTTCCAATGGTGGCTGCGCTGCCGGCTGCAGTAGCACCATTAGCACCTGCCGCTCCAATGAGGGATCCACCAGCCGCTCCGATGCGGAATCCGTCAGCCAATCAAATGCGGGATCCGCCAGCCACTCCAATGCGGGATCCGCCAGCCAATTAAATGCGAGATCCGCCAGCCACTCCAATGCGGGATCCGCCAGCCACTCCACGGTGGAATCCGTCAGCCGCAAGGGATCCCGCAGGTGCTCCAATGAGGGATTTGCCATCCCCTCCAATGAATATCTTGAATACCTTTGTGGCTGCTCCTGTCTCCTCGGCCTCCAAACTCTCTGTTATTCCCATTCCAAAGCCACCCAAAACCACTCTCGATTTGGCCTCCTCCGCCAATACGGTCCCCCAAGAGGCCTTGAATACTTTCGTGGCTGCTCCCGTCTCCTCGGCCTCCAAACTCTCTGTTATTCCGATTCCAAGGCCACCCAAAACCACTCTCGATTTGGCCTCCTCCGCCAATACGGTCCCCCAAGAGGCCCAGAATACTTTCGTGGCTGCTCCCGTCTCCTCGGCCTCCAAACTCTCTGTTATTCCGATTCCAAGGCCACCCAAGACCACTCTCGATTTGGCCTCCTCCGCCAATACGGTCCCCCAAGAGGCCCATCCAGGGGGCCTTGAATACCTTCATGGCTGCTCCCATTATCTCGTCACTCGCTCCCACCATTGTTCTCATATTTCAATGCTCACTACAAGAGCTTTGATTCTTCTTCAGGCAAGTTTCCGAGGCTTGATTCCACATTTTTGAACAATTGTTATCCTTGTTGCCCGTGGTTGTTACAAACGACATGAAAATCAAGAGTCTCAAACAACCCTAAAACCAAGATCACACATGGCTCTCAACCGGTCGTCTTTGCTCTTTGGTCAAGTTCAGAAAGTTCCATAGAAACTTCACCAGGCGTAAGAATTAAGAAATAAATGTGATTATTCATAAAGATGTGTAAGTTGATTGCCTTTTGTTGTGAAAGAATGAAGCAAATGAGTACTCACATGGTAATGTGCATTTCAATTATTGGAAAGGTGCTTGCAAGAGTTGGAATCTTTCAACAATTCTCGCACAGACCCCTCCTTGGCCATTTTGATCACCCGAGAAAGAATCTTCAGACCTTATTTTTGTTTTGGACATGATGGGAACTAAATTCCTGTGCTTAATAATGCAAATCTTATTCAAATCTCAATAGAGACATCTACAATACAGAAATGCAGTGATTCTTGGCAAAAGTGTCATTACTTATGGGGCAACACGAACATGCATTCACTTATACAAGGATGTCTAAATTTCGCTGAGTCATCCTTGACTTTTAATTCTTAAAACAAGAAGAAGCAAATGAAACTCTCTAATAATTATTTATGGGTTTAAGTTTTTGCCCAGTTGTCTGTCTCGACACACTTAAAACACGTTGATGTGAAAGTCTTAATAGTAATAATGTTTAGTGCAAGAATCAGACCCATTGGATAAATACATGTATATATGTACAATTCAAATATTGTAGTCACATTGGGCCCATTATGAGTTCAGGAAGACGCGTTCGAGGCAAAATATCCACTAGACAGAGGGGTGGGGTTCGGGTTGGGGGCAGACCTGGGATCAAAGTGTCCTAATTTAGTGTCTCATCAAAAAATGAAACAAATTCTATTCACTTTTGAAGCTTAATATGCATCAATCATTATCAAACCATTTCATTCAATATTACCGACTCGTTTTTGAATGAGGGCTCTGAGTCTCTTTTCAACAAGAGCACGTCAAGTAACCACCTCAAATTTAAGAAAAACAAATACTAGAGATAAAAAACTAGAGATACTAGAGATAAAAGAATTGAAAATGAATCTCAAAAGGAGAGAGGGAAGAAGGGAGCCTATTTTTTTGCTCCATACGGGCCAATCTGATCAATCATTTTTTGTCCTACTTTGATCCCAAGAATTGAAAATGAATCTCAAAAGGAGAGAGGGAAGAAGGGAGCCTATTTTTTTGCTCCATACGGGCCAATCTGATCAATCATTTTTTGTCCTACTTTGATTGACTTTCAAACATTCCACTCTGCCAATGAAAATGTTCCTTTTAGGTCGCTCCCACTAGTTCGCTCACGATTGGTATCTTTGATAAAGGGGCGGAGTTAGTTGGCTCTTGTTGGGGAATCAAGTTCAATATTTTTGCAGAATATGAATGTAGTTTGTACAAAGCTGGATTTAGGAATGTTATCCAGTATTTCTTCATATGCTGATGACACAAAATTAGTTTGTGGAAGGAATGGGCAGGACTCGAAATGTTTAGTTGAGGCCTTGGAGAAGGTCTACTCTTGGGTTGGCGAGAGTAACATGGCATTGAACGGGATGAAATTCCGCACAATGACGTATGGGGCGTCAAAATTAGATGTTCCACTCAAAGACAATGGAGGTTGTGATATTGAGCAGGTATCGTCCATGAGAGATTTGGGAGTTGTCGTCCAAGATGATGGAAAGTTTGATGAGCATATCCAGTTGAAAGTGGGGAAGGCATTTCAAACGTGCGGCTGGATCTATCGCACTTTCAAGTCCAGAGATAGTATTACGATGCTAACTCTGTACAAGTCGATTGTCCAGCCGCATCTTGAATATGCCTCACCCATTTGGGCTCCAATGAGTTCAGCAGGTTTGCAAAAGGTCGAGCAGGTCCAAAGATGTTTTACTAGGAACATCACAGGAATGAGAGAGCTCTCATATTGGGAGAGGCTCCAGAAGTTAGGGTTGTACAGTACTCAGAGAAGGTATGAAAGGTATCTGATACTGTATGTTTTCAAGAGCATTCATGGGCTCTGTCCTAACCCAGGATTTGAGATCAGTTGTAGCGATCGTAGAGGTTTTACGTGCGCTCTGAGAGCACCTCCAAATCCTAAGGAATCAAGGCTAATTCGAACAATGAAGTCCTCCTCTCTTCTTTATCGGGCTCCTTCATTGTTCAATTTGTTGCCCATTAATCTTCGTCGGGAATATGTAGGAGCTGATCCTTTAACAGCATTTAAGGCAGGATTGGACAAATTCTTAAATACTATTCCTGACCAACCCACTATACAAGGGTTGTATAGATCTGCCAACAGTAACTCATTGGTAGATCAAATTTCATATAAACATTAATTATTGAAACTATAATAATGATTAACTCTCTTTACAGGGAATCCCATTCCTTGTAGCGGTATTGATGATCGGTAGTGTTATGTACCAGCTGATGAAGCAAAGTTGTCCCCCTTTTTCTCGCACGAAGCGAGGTCTAGCCATTATATGGTCTGTGACCAAAAGCCGTCGAGAGCAGGATGTAAGCCTACGTGTTTCAGCTCAAGTTGCTCTTGCTTCCCCCAGCCATGCTCACCTCACTCGCTCACTCACTGGCAAGAGAGGAGGATGGAAGCCGTCCGTGTTTCAGGCCAGGAACCTCTCACAACAGGACGCGAACTTCAGCTGACGCGTAGCCCAATGAGGCCCTTAAAACGGTGCGGCTCTGCAGTGAATTTGAAGGAAATTGCCAAAAAACGATAGAAATAGGTGTTTGATAGCAAACATCACTTCAGAACATTGTTGCAGCATTAGATAGCGCTCCTTTTCATACCATTCATTTTTATAATGCTGCTTTCTGTTCTCGGGAATTAGTCAAAACTGGGCTCCTTCAGACCAATATCTCGCACAAAATTGAGAATAGATCTTGAATAAATGCATATGTAACTTAAATCTAGTAATACCAACTTTAGACAATGAGTTCAGTTTTACTTTGATCAAGTTTCATGAAGATTGGGCGTCTTTTTAGAAAACTGTGGCCATGTTATTAACAATGAAACTCACAGCCACAGTATCCACACTCTTCCCCATAAAAACATCATTTTTACTCAGCATTTTATCGTCTGAAATCCTTGAAATCCATTAGATGCCAAATATCAACATTTTGATCGGCCAAACCAAGAGGAAGTACGAGATTAAACAAATTTTTCATCAACTTATAGTTGAGTTGTTGGTGATTCCCTCAGACTGATTATTCATGCAGAACGCAGTGAAGAACGGATCACTCTCATGGAGCACTTTATTCTTCGCTTTGATGGTGTTGTTAGGTACTTATAATCTGAAACCATAGGTATTTCAGGATAAGTTGAATAGGGTTGATAATGAATGGTGAACGTGGTTTACCCACGAATGGGGTGCATTTGATTATGTCTAAGAGACGGATACACAAACTAGAATGATGTCTAGACAATTTATTCACTGATTTAGTATGATTTAGTTTTGAGTCCACAACACTCCCCCTATCGTTTGCTCCTTAGGGCCTCGTTGGGCTCTTAAAAACAACAACAAACAGCTGTCTTCGCAACCTCTTCTGTAAGTATATCCATGGCTGAGCGAGAGAGGGATCGAGTGAGCCTGAACATGGATATACTTACAGAAGAGGATGCGAAGACAGCTGTTTGTTGTTGTTTTTGAGAGCCCAATGAGGCCCTATGGACTGAACGATATGGACTTATGGACTCAATATTCAATATTTCATTATAAATCAGCAAATTAATCGTCTAGACATCATTCTAGTTTGTGTATCTGTCTCTTAGAGATAATTAAGTGCACCCCATTCGTGGGTAAATCACGTTCACCACTCATTATCAACCCTATTCAACTTATCCTGAAATACCAATGGTTTCAGATTATAAGTACCTAACAACACCATCAAAGTGAAGAATATAGTGCTCCATGAGAGTGATCTGTTCTTCATTGCGTTCTGCATGAATAATCATTCAGAGGGAATCATCAACAACTCAAAAATTTGACAAAAAATTTGTTCAATCTCGTGCTTCCTCTCAGTTTGGCCTGTCAAAATGTTGATATTTGGCGTCTACTGGATTTCAGGCATTTCAGACAGTAAAATACTGACTAAAAACAATGTTTTTATAGGGAAGAGTGTGGATACTGTGGCTGTGAGTTTCATTGTTAATAACATGGCCACAGTTTACCAAAAAAGATGCCCAATTTTCATGAAACTTAATCTGAGTACAATTGAACCCGTTGTCTGAAGTTGGTATTATTATATTCAAGTTATACATGCCTTTAATTGCGATCCATTCTTAGTTTTGTGCGAGACATTGGTCTGAAGTAGCTCAGTTTTGACTAATTCCCGAGAACAGTAAGCATCATTATAAAATAAATGGCAGGAAAAGGAGCGCTATCTAATACTGCAACAATGTTCTGAAGTGATGTTTGCTATCAAACACCTTTTTCTATCGTCTTTTGGCAATTTCGTTCAAATTCACTGCAGAACCGCACCGTTTTGAGGGCCTCATTGGGCTTCGCGTCAGCTGAAGTTCGCGTCCTGTGGTGAGAGGTTCCTGGCTCAGCCAGCGAGTGAATGTCTTCCTTGGTAGCTCCAAGTCGAGTGCCGTGTCTCCACTGCCTTTTCCTCGCCCTCCTAGCCCTCGTCACGCTCCCTCCTTTTCCCCGGCCCCTCGCAGATGGGTACTCCCCAAGATAACCCTTTTTGATTGCTTTTAGGTCGAACTGTATTGAACATGCAGCCGTACAATTTGGCAAAGACATCTCGAGCGAGAAATTCCAAATTTTTGATCGGAAGACAAGGCCATTATTATGGATGAACAATTCGAGACGTCAAAGCGACGTTCTTCATGCAAAGATTTGATTCGTTTAGTTGGTATTTAACTTGATCAAATAAATAAATTACGTGCATACTTTAAATTACATGCTTGCAATCAAGTAGCGTCCAAGTAGGTCATAATCTGAACGATAGTTTTTTTTCTTGTTTCCGCAAGTTGTCTTGAAAACTGGAAGGAAAGTACAGGAAGAGATAAGTTGTCAATGTTGTTGCTAAGCTCTGAAGTTCCATGGTTTTTCGGCGAGTGGGTGCCAAAATCACCGAAGCTCCAAGCAAACCCGTTTTGGACTTCGACGTTTTTAATCCCAGTCGGGGCCAAGGCATTCCAGAGACTTTTTGGCCATTGGAGGCTGATCAAGTTCCTCAACGTGGTGATCTGGTGGGACTTGATGCCGAAATGGTCACAGAGAAACCGGAAGTTTTGGTCATGGACGAATCTGGCCGGGAACATATTGTCAATGCTGCCCAAAGGCCCGTGGCACGTGTCACCTGCATTCGAGGCTCGAGAAAAATGACTGGAGTTAAACATTCAATTGCAACATAGTTGTTGTTATCACCTTGGCGAATTTCTAATATTTTCTGTCAAATTTTGTAGTACCGTTTGTGGACGATTGCATCTCTTGCGAGGAAGAGATCTTCGACTATGTCACTCGGTACTCTGGAATTTACCCTGGTGACCTGGATCCATCGACGAGCTCCAAATATCTGACAACGCTAAAGACCACCTACAATCTTC
>CM021315.1:160449-181033 GCA_010645155.1 Tigriopus japonicus
CAGAGAAACCGGAAGTTTTGGTCATGGACGAATCTGGCCGGGAACGGATTGTCAAAGCTGCCCAAAGGGCCGTGGCACGTGTCACCTGCATTCGAGGCTCGAGAAAAATGATTGGAGGTAAACATTCAATTGCAACATAGTTGTTGTTATCACCTTGGCGAATTTCTAATATTTTTCTGTCAAATTTTGTAGTACCGTTTGTGGACGATTACATCTCTTGCGAGGAAGAGATCTTCGACTATGTCACTCGGTACTCTGGAATTTACCCTGGTGACCTGAATCCATCGACGAGCTCCAAATACCTGACGACGCTCAAGACCACCTACAATATTCGTGGGACATGGGCTCAAGAACGACTTTGAGGCCCTCAACATTGTCGTGCCCATGGATCAAGTGGTGGATACAGTCCATTTGTTCCACCTGCCCAAGCGGAGGATGCTGTCCTTGCAATTCTTGGCCTGGTATTTCCTGGGCAAAGTCATCCAAGGTGGGAATCACGATTCCACAGAAGACGCCGTGACTGCCTTGGAGCTCTACGGGAAATACCGCGAGTTTGAGGCCATAAATGCTGTCCCCGATGTCATTCAACAACTGGACGAGGACCCCAAGCTTTGGCAGTGGAAGGTGCCCGAGCACGGTGGTTAGTTAGGTTTTGAGCAATGTCATTATTTGATATGTGATCTGAAGCTCAATAATTTTTTAAAGGTTTTTATAAACATTTTTTTTCACTCGTTTGATGTTTCTAGCGTTTTCATTAACTAGTTCACAGAATGCAGTCCATGGGTATGTCAAGCCCTAAGTTTAATAAAAACAAAAATTCACGGCCAGACATTAGTGACAAACGAGAAATGGACGAGGGAAGCATAAAAAAGCAGGGAATTGTAGTTAAATGAAATAGTGATATCGTAGATAAGTGATTGTAAACGTTAAACGTCCAAAGATCGGCTGAGAGAGGTTGCGTGATCAATATCAACATTCCATTTCATTCCCTAAATTGTCTGAGATCAATGTATAAGAACAGTACAACAAAGATTAGTGTAATAAGTAGGGACAGGAAGTTAAGACAAATAAAACTGTCAAATTAGACGAAACAAGACGAATAAAATTGATCAATTAAACAAAAAAAGATGAATAAAAGTTCCCAACAGATGGAAAAAAAGAAAAAAAATACTTGCAACATGGAAAAATCGAATTAATTTCCCAAAAAGGTGATTGAACCTATTTTATAAGACAGAAGAAAGATTAAATGCCCGTCCAGACAAAAAAAGACGGTTAAAGCTGCTACCACAAAATAGACGTTATGTATGTCCCTTTTGATAAGGACCAATGTGTCTGAACTGATCTGACTGCCAAAAAACGGCGAAATCTAGAAAATTTAAAAAAGGTAGTACCTAATGAGCAAGAATTAGCCGATAGTACATATGTCAAATAAAAACCAAGAGTTCAAAATGCCTTTTTAAAGGAACGTTTTTTGTACACCTATACTTAAAATCAGATTTGCAAATCCAATAATTATTTTGATGGCCTTTTCAACCCAATAGTAATCTTTCTTTCTGTGTCTGTCAAGCAACTGTATGAGTACAAGTTAATTTATTAGCGTGGATTGTATTTTGTTTGTGCAAAACCGCAACTGACAATCAAATTATTACATTGGCCTATGATTTGTGGGGTTGAACTTTCTTTGAAGTTTTTATTTGCTTGGAAATTTGAAAAAAAAACCGCTGCAAGCTCCTGAAATCTAAGAAAATCCAATTTTTTGGACAAGTAGACGAAAAAAGACGAATAAAATCCACAATAGATGAATAAATTTTTTGCGACAAATAAAGGCCAAAAAGACGAATAAGCTTATTCGTCTTGAGTAGTGATGGACCGAAAGGGCTCATAACCGAAACCGAAAGTTTCAGCCGAAAGAGGGGTTAACCGAAACCGAAACCGAAAGCACGAAAGCAGCTGACTACAAAATTGTTTAAATGCAAAATCCACCTTAAAAATTAAATTGCTTATATGTTCGATGTTGGGTAGGGCGTAGATTTTGAAAAATCGGGAAACTTGTATTTCAGTGGTTTTTGGACGAATTGTTTTTCGATTTTGTTATCAAACTCGGTCCTTTATGTCCGAGTCATGTCTGCTTTCGGTTTCGGTAGGCAAAACCGAAACCAAATACGAAATTTCGGCCGTAATTTCGGCCAAAAGCGCTTTCGGTTCATCACTAGTCTTAAGTTCCTGTCCCTAGTAATAAGCTAGAAAAGCAAGTATGATAATGTATTCTCTGAATAGCTCTAAAAAATCCAAGCTGTGCATGTTTTCCCTTGATGTAACTCATAAAATAGTGCTGTATTTGTTTTTTTCTGACACTTTGTTGGATAATTTAAACTTTGCCTCGTTCCTTTCTCCTATCTTGGCAATTTACACCCACCCAGAAATTTAAGGCTGCAGCATGGCTAAGTGGCCAGAGCTCTCATAGATCAAGAATTATAAAGTAGCAATTATATTTTGAGATTAGAATTAAAGATTTGCAATTCATGTCAATGATTTTAATACGTAAGATTGGTCCATTTGATCCTTTTTTCAAAGACTCAAAAAAGACTATTCCTGGAACAAGACCTAATTCTTTCCCAAGTTTAGGAAACAATCAATATAATCCAAATCCTGTGTCATTTTAAAGACTTGTTGCAGCCCAATTGGTAAGACTGTAACGATGAAAACAAAAAGAAATTTTAAGCATGTAAAAATGAAATACAGGTTGAAATGTAAAGTAGGAACTACAAGTAGACCAATCTAAAGTCTGAATGAAGGTTGAGATGTAATCTTGCAATTTATTATAAAATGACAAAACAATAGTAGACTCACATATGAACCTGGTACTATATCATTCCACTTTCTTGATAGAAAGACTCCTTTAAAAGTAATTTCAAACTTTTCAATTAGAAGGCCAAAAAAATCCTTGATTATAATTACATTTTCTTTGATCAAAAACGATGAATTTTGTGTTTTTCATGTTATTGAAATGTAACAAATGACTATTTTCGAGCTATCTAATCAAGAAATATCCTTTTTCCTCCTAATGTCTTTTTTCACGGAATGTCATTACTTGGCCACGCAACCTCTCTCAGCCAATCTTTGGACGGTTAACGTTTACAATGAAAAGGTTTTTTAGCACACACTACATACACAATTGGGCCGAGGAGATGAAAGAAATATTTGTGTAGATGCCAATAACTGAAGTTCAATGAGGCTATTGTTTGTCACCACGAAATAAACTAATGCAATAGTTAAATGTTCAAGCACTTAGTATTTTTCTACATGAAATACATGGCAAGGTGAAGGCATGTCGGGTTCAAGTTCTCTATCTTACATAAAATGATTTCGACTGGATGCTTGAAACGCGTTCAAATGCTCAATCAATGTCAATAGTAGTGATGGGAGGCAAACAGGAGCTTGGGCAAGCGGTCCGGTACAGTACCTTGGACTTGCCGAAACTTGGGTCTACTTGGGTGCCTGTACAAGTATTTTTCCCACCTTACAGGTTTGCCAAATTTGTTAGGAATGAAGACTAAACCTTCGGCATCAGAATTTCAATTAACCAGAAAGTTTCAGCGAAATAGGGCCCATGCCTTTGTTAGGATGGATTTTTAGATGAAAATACACAATTCAAAGCTTTTGAATCGAGAAATGCAAAAGCTTTTGAGAATATTGAAAAAAAAAAAAAGAGTTGGCATCTTATATTTTTTTCTGGCAACTCTGAGTGACCGAGCTTGTTCCCAAGTGTGACTGTTAAATCTCATTCTTGATTGGCCCGAAAAGTGTATTCATGTGTGGCTTAGAACGGAAACTAAAGAAAAAACATGGTTTTGCAAATGCTATCCAAATCAAAATATTTTTTGTTTCACTTCCACTGTTTATTGCTAAATTATTAAGGTCAAAAGATCATTGAAAATGCAACTTGACATTCTTTTCTTCTAAGTCACACTGCAAGCATCTTAACTCTTCAAAGAGCAACTGCCGGCAACTGCATCTTCCAATGTTCCTTGAGCTTGGGAAGTGTATTGGTGTATTGCCCAAGTAATGCTTGTCAACAACTTGTTCTTGGGTGTTTGTGATGACTCATTACTTGCCCAAGTCACATCACTAGTCAATAGTGTCTCGGCCTCCTTTTGTTTTGAAATTCTTCATTAAGTAAGCTCAAAGGGTGACCAATTCCAGACCAATTATTTTGCAAAAAATAACTTTATTTGCTGTGAGAATCTTACAGACAAGCCTAGAATAATTTCCACATCCAAAAGATTGCAAAAACCCAACCCTAATCCAAAAAATGTAGCTCCATGAATCAACGTTTTCTCAGGTCACCTTGCTGCAAAAAAGAAAAGTAGGACATTCTTTGGAATTCAATGCCATGACTTACACTTAAAACTTAATGGTTAAAATAAATGTAGAGTAGCTTCAAAATCGCTTCAATTTGACATTGATGACGACGACTTGTGATTTCCAATGGCCACATTTAACCTGCTCAGATGCAATTCTACAGATTGAGATTGAGAGATGCCGTCGAATTCGAAAGTTGCGTTTTCTTTCATTACCACTTGCAAGATCCGACAAACTACGGCTGCTCCGAAACCATGCCTTTAAAGCATCTTCTTAAAATGAAACTGGCCTCGCTACTTTCCAATGTCAACAACAAATAACTCTCCTTTAGAGATGGGCAGAAAATGGCAGAAAATGGCAGAAAATGGCAGAAAATGGCAGAAAATGGCAGAAAATGGCAGAAAAAGTCAGAAAATGGCAGAAAATGGCAGAAAAAGTCAGAAAATGGCAGAAAATGGCAGAAAAGTAAGAAAATGGCAGAAAATGGCAGAAAATGGCAGAAAATGGCAGAAAATGGCCGCTAATAGACAAAAGTACGCATAGACTGATGTTCAACTACAAATCTGCTTTTATAGAATGAGATTAATAGAGTCAAATATAATTAAAGATTACACAAATACTTGAGAGTAACAACTACTCACTCAAAATTAAATGTAAACATCATTGTTGTTGCTAAAATAACTTGAAATACACATTGTATATGAAAACACGTCTTTACATTAAATATTCCCTGGTTTAAAATTGTCATTCTTTTCATGTGCCATATACTGATAATAACTCAGGCAGAGATAAGAACTTCAATTGAAAATATCACAAAACTTTATGTGAAATTATCAAAACCTCCTATGATATACTTTTATCATATTTCATATTGATAATATAATTAGCATATTGGAAAAATATTTATTTTGCACTTCGAAGTCACTTAAATATTAGATAGTGTTGAATATAAGAATAAGATTATCCCTATTTTCTAGAATGCTTGATGTTTCTTAATTAATAGCGTAATTAATTAAACGAATTAATTAATGAATTGTGTCCCAGAAAGTATTTGTTACAACTTTCTGTTTAGCCCCAATATCGATTTCTTTTAAAAGAAAACGAAAATGAATTGTTTGGGACTAGATTTCAAATTTTGTTTTTTTTTGCATTTTAAACTAATTCGGTTTATAGCAAGCAAGCATCTGCAAATCAGACTTTGTTAAAGCGGAATGTTAAGTCATAATTTATACATCAAACATATTACAATTGTAGAAGCTAAGAAAGCCAGTGTTTAATTTTATTTTATATTTGAGTGAAGGAACTTGACCCAAAAATAGCAATTATTTTTCTTCAAATGATCCTTGTAAGACTTTGTTGTAATTGGATTTGAAAAATATACCTTAGGCCTTTTTAAAAACGTTTTACATTTACGATATTTAAACATTTTAAAAACCAACAACTCTCAGCTATTGTGTTCAAATAGTGACCCAGCATTACAGAATTCAATTGCATTCAAGTTATAATTCTCGGTGTGTATTTAAGACGAAATAAAAGTGCTTGATTTGGCCACCCTGACTTCGAGGGAAATTCAAAAACAAATCGAGGAGATCGATTTTACGAACTTCTACCTTCCTTCTTCGATGCAATGAGCTTTTGGAGGGATGGTAAGGCCATAGTTAGACATCAAAAGTGCCAAATTTTGTCCCTTTAAGTATTGAATATATTGATTTATATGAGTTTCTAGAAAACTTAATTTCTGCCATTTTCTGCCACTTTTTTCGCATGAATAAAAGCCATTTTCTGCCACCAATTTCTGACAGGTGGCAGAAAATGACTTTTATTCGTATGCCATCACTGGATAGAGGTAAAAGAAAGCAAGAAAACACCCCATTGAAAACATCTGAAGGCTTCGTGTCAAGTGCCAGAACAATCAAGCGACGCAGGAAGTAGCGGAAATCGGATTCCACACATCATTGAACGAGTGGTTTCACCAAACTAGTTACCAAAGGAGCTAGTTAGGTAAGAGTTCCAAAAGATCCAAGTGAATGAATATCAGAGCTGGGCAAAAATATAGAAGTGATAAACCAACCTGAACATTGAAGGAAAAATCTGTTTTGCTTTTTTGTTGGTGGAACCAAGGGTAACGTCAAAAAAAGTGCCGTTTTTTATGAAGTGTCAATGGACCATCCACCTTCCCGATTAACCATCTTTTGCCCTTCAAAGTCTGATGAAGATGCTCAAAGTTCTTTTGGTCTTTTAAAAGCCTTAAGTGATACTGAGCTCCCAAAAAGCCCCAGCCATTGACATCAATGATGATGTTCAAAAACTCCAAGCAGTTCCAAAGACGACAATGAGACACAAATGACGAAGAAATGCAAAAATGATTCATGCTTTCAAATTATGATCTGTTCTCAAAACCTTCATTGATATGCTTACCTTTAAGTATGAAACCGAATGAGTTAGTGAGCACAGAAAAGAATCTCCAGCCTTTGGATCTAATCGAGTTGGTATGTTTAACATTTCATGTACCTTAAGGTGAAATTATAAAAATGTGATCCTTTTTTTGAATAATCATTTACGTAATAAATAAATGGAAAAATAAAAAGTTGATTGGCAAATTTTCTATTTTTACAATTGAATTCTAGAAATGGATTTATTCCCCTTGTTTTGTCATTAATCTTGTTCAAAACTCGTACTAAAGCATGAATACGGTCGAGATTGGCCAACATCACTGCACTGAAAGCTTTTCCAATATATTGCTCATTTCCGCAGGAATTACTTAGTTTACCCCTGATTTCATCTACCTCTGAAACAAACGCTACTCATATTTGACCCCCATGCCAGAGCTACCTAGTACTGAAATAGCCACATAATCGAAATGTTTATGAATTTTGTAAAATGAAGCCTGCATGGGTCTGAAATCTTACTACATTTGAACGTGCCATATTCTACCTACCAAAGCATAGATATCTAGGTGTAGACTTTAAACATCTAGTTTGTGTCCAAAAACTGGGCACTTGCAAACCTTGATAAAATGGTCAATTATAGAATTAGAAACACCCTTAGTAGAAATTTTAGGTTGATGTGACTTCCTTTTAATGTTAAACCCTCTTTCTGAAGAAACTTTTGGTTTCATTTGGTTACTCAAATCGTCAATCATTGCTAAACTTATTAAAAATGGACCAGTCAAACGGCACAGTCAAGAATTTGATTAATAAATCCCCTTTTTTCTCTGGATTTGAAACATACTTCATTGTGTTTGCAAATATCTGTACCAAATGGATAACAATTTAAAGTTAAGTATCTTTACATGGAAATGTTGGAATTAGGAATGTTATTTAGGAGGCTCGGCCAAATGTTGATTGAGGAAATTGAAACTTGCTTTATTGTGATACAAGTTTTTTTAGACTATTTTGTCCATTTTTGGTGTTAAACTGAATGCTTGAATTTTTTCAGATTTTCTTTATTTTTTTTGCAAAAATAATTGAAAAGAGAAAAAAATTGACAGATCGATTTTAGTGTTAGGCAAAAACGCCATTTTCAGCAAGAAATTGAATTTATTTTGTGGCCGAAAGTGGCTGGAGGCTTCGAAAAAGTGGCCGAATTTCAAAGCAAAAGTGGCCGAGAGGCTTTCCAGAACCTGGCAACCCTGGTTGTGTAGCGATACTCACTCTTTCTCGCCCTTGTCTAGAACATGCTCAATTGCATATTGATTATTGACAATAAAGTCATATTATTTCGAATAGAAGAGGAGGCAACAACCTGAGTTATTGTGTCTCTTCAATGGTCGACGTGATGCGATTTTTAAAGATCACTGTAAACATTCGTTAAGGAATCTAAGGGCGTGGAGCTTTCAGAGGTAGGAGTGGTTAGCGTCACACTTCCATCATTTTGGCTAGAGGAACCTTTCATTTGGTTCTGGAATTACTTAGTTTACCCTTGATTTCATCTACCTCTGAAACATTGACATATTTGATTATTCAGGATTAAATCTAAACACTACTCATATTTGACACCCATGCCAGAGATACCTGGTACTGAAATAACCCTCTTTCATTTTTTTTTTCATTTTTCAGTCCGGCCTATATTATAGTTTATCCTCCTAATAATCTACTAAATTCAGTATTTTTCAATGTTGAAATAAAATCGGCGATATTTGAGCTGAGGCAAGAAATAGCCACATAATCGAAATGTTTATGAATTTTGTAAAATGAAGCCTGCATGGGTCTGAAATCTTACTACATTTGAACGTGCCATATTCTACCTACCAAAGCATAGATATCTAGGTGTAGACTTTAGGGCATTTTTCGACATCGAGAGCATTTTGGACACAAAAGTGTCCAAAAGTGTCCAAAAGTGTCCAAAAGTGTCCAAAAGTGTCCAAAAGTGTCCAAAAGTGTCCAGAGGTTGTCCAAAAATCCCCAAAAGATGTCCATAAGTGTCCAAAAGTCCAACAAACGTAAAAGAAAGTTGTACAAATCAGACGAAAAACCAGTTACACCACTTAAGTAATTGAATTCTAAAGAATGCATGATTGTGTACTTAAACAAAAATAGTTCTATTAATGGGAACATTACTTGGAGAAATAAACTTTGCCATGATAACTTGTTAATAAATTGTTAAAAAATAAATGTTTTGTTTATACAATATGGTAAAATGTGTGTAACTGTTCAAAATGTTTCAAGATTTAGATTGTATTTCCACATCTGTAAACAAGAGTCTTGTCTTTTTTAATAGTAAAACAACACTGCTTTAATTCTTTGGCAAAAGCATTATAATACCCACATTGCAATCTGATATCAGTTTGAGTGTGCTTTATTATAGTTAACATTTTTTGGAGAGTCAGGTCAAAAGACTTCTTGCCTCTTGGATGGGAAACACTTGCAACAATGATAAACTTTGGAATATAAATCAAAATACTAAGTAACCTTCTCTTGTCACAAATCAAGACACAAGTAGCTTTAAAATGTACTCGCATACTATGTTTAACATGAAGTGTGGTGTGAGCGTGTTATTAGTAGTCCCAGTCTCACATTCGTTTGTTCGTTCATTCCTTCAGTCGATCATTCTTTCCCACATTTTGGACGATGCTCGGTGGTCAAATGAAAAGAGTGGAAAGTTCAAATGTCCAGTTTGGCCTTCAAGTTATTGGCTCATTTTATGTATTAAGTGTAAGTTTCTTATGCTGAATTGACTTATTCTTGCTTAGATTTCGTCAAGTGACAGTTATTTTGGAGAGAAAGTTTGTAGAATGTTATTCTAAAAATGTTTTTAACCATTATTTTTCTAATTACTATTTTTGGACACTTTTGGACACTCCTATTTTTGGACAGCCTTATTTTTGGACACTTTTGGACACCTTTTGGACAGGGGTGGACAAAATGTCCAAAAATCAAATGCCCACCCTGAGGTGTAGACTTTAAACATCTAGTTTGTGTCCAAAAACTGGGCACTTGCAAACCTTGATAAAATGGTCAATTATAGAATTAGACCAAAACTTAAACCAAATTTAAACTTTTTGACCCAAAGAAGCGAAAAGTATCTGTGGGCATATAAACACCCAAATTATCGAACAATATAAGTCTTAATGCCATTTTTGTATGTTGTAACACAAAAAGTCAAAGATATAGAATTACGTAAAACCCACTTAACACACGGACTTTTTAAAAACTTGCTTTTGAATGAGAAAAAGGCTACACAGGTCATCATATTTAGTGGAATTCTGCGGTTTTAAAAATCGCCTTTTGGTCCTGGTATTAATGAATAATGAGAAAATGTGTGAAGACTTGTCCTCTGAGATGGACAAAGTTGAGTAGAATTTCGGATTTCCTCTTCTTTTTGGACCTCCTCCAAAACACCAAACCGATTTTTTGGAGTTAGCTCTTTGCCTTTCTTTTTAATTTCGTGACAAAAGGATGCTTATATGTAGGTATTAAGCCCCCTCAAATGTCGATTTCCTGCTTTTTCCTCTACAAACAATGACAATTGTACAGCCTAGGGCAAACAGTGCAGAATCGTGAAAGGTTGTGACAGGATCGTCAAACACTTTCCGTTCTAGAGGTCAACGTCATCTCATCTATTGGGGCATTTAATCATGATGAAGATAACGACGACGGAGACAACTCTAATGAAGAGGATGATCTATTTGTTGATTGCGTTGAGGATGTTGACTTCATTTGTGATGAGTCGGAATTTGAAGATTGCCTCAGTGTTATTTCCCAAGATTATCTTGATCGGGTTCGTGAGGACTATTCAGATGTATTGGTGACATCCCTTGGTGATGCCTCTGGGTGCATTAAAGGCCGTAAAATAAGGATAGAGATTGATTCTAACATCAACGTCAAGTCATGCCAGGTAACTACGGCCCGTCCGGTGCCAATTCATTATCACAAGATGTCCAATGATTTAATGACCGAACTAATTTCAGCCAAAGCCATTGAACGAGTCACATGGCCAACCAAATGGTGCTCGCCAGCTCACTTCGTTGGCAAGCCTGGTGGCAAGAAAGTAAGGCTTTTCACCGATTACCGAATTCTCAACCGAGCAGTGAAACGACCAGTGCACCCGTTCTCCTCGGTCCCTGACCTTATTCGCCAAATTCGGCCAACTTCTCGTTGGTTTGCTAAGTTGGACGCGGTGTGTCCGGAGGTTCTCACCTCTACACGTGGACTGTAATACCTTCTGTTCCTCTAACAGAGTAGACAAATCTTCGATTTCCAGATTGGTTTATTCTTGTCAATATCTCTCTTTCATAATCCAAGTCATGAGACCATCCATCTCGGTTCCCTTCTACAAAAAGCTCCCTTTTTAAGGCGCCCAATCCTATTCTACTCCATCCCCCGCGTACCCGTCATTCAGTGTCTCCAACCCTTCGGCATCTGACTATAGAATGTAGTGGCAATTGTTGGCTCTCCAGGTACGCCTCTTCACAGATATAAGTCGCGAAGCGACCAGATACACACAACTGCCGTGGCATCTGTTGCCAGTGGATTCAAACTTTGTCACTCATGGTTGTTGTCGTCGTTGACACCAAGAGCGCAGTCCGTTATGAAATGTACTATCCCGTTGCATTTGAGAATTTCTTCCCATTGAGGAAAACAGGTTTTCTCCCCTCCTCTGTTCTCTACGTACTTTGGCTTTAATGTGGCTGTTGCTGCCGGTCAGCTCCTTTCTTCTCTGTTTTGCTCGGAGTTGGGCTCACAATGGTCGACTGGAGATGTCTGGCTTGAAAGAGTTGAGATTCTTCTAGATTACTTAATGACATTTGAGAAAGAATCGACTCTTCTGATTCATTTAGTTCAGAGATTAGAGGTCCCTAGGAAACGCCACTGAGTTGTTGGTTTATGAATTAGGGTCAGACTTGCAACAAAAATTGAGCCGAGAGTGAACAAGCAGATGCACTTTCTATACTTCAGGCATATCTGCGCACAGAGTCACTTTTAACAATTTCAACCAACAGATGTCATGGCAAGGTTGTGAGTCTTTAGATATATTATATCAGCCCAAGCCGTCTTTGGCCTCTTGTTCCACTGCATACAGCCTTGACTGATCTGGGCTGAGGGCGACAATATCTTCTGGCTCAGTGTCGTCATTGAGCGAGGCATTGGTTTTCGCTCTTCGACGGTGCATGGCTATTTTCAAGTACCTCTAGGCAATAATAGTGCTGACCTTACAACATTTCTTTTACCTTCTGTTCGATATCGATATCTTGTCGCCCCGATGGGTTTGAATTCCAGGTCAGATGAATTCAATATTCGAACGGATGCGGCAGTTCAAGGTCTCCCTTGGCTCCTCAAAATTGTGGACGATATGTTAATTCAGGCTCCGACCAAAGAAATTCTCTTCCTTCGGCTTCGAATAAGGAAGCCAGAGTGACCGCGCGTACTAATGCGTTCTTACACAAACTAGCCCCAGACTTCTCAGTTCTAGCTAAGCAGGCAGACAACGGCGACAGTAGTTTAGTCCGTCACCTCTAGATGACTCGGGGTTTATTTTCTGAAAATCAAACTTCAAGAAGGATATTTGCGTGGCATATAAGGTAGCGTACTCTATGAGCTTCGTTATGAAACAGTCTTAAGAATCAACGCAAAGGAGTTCCGAAAAATGGCATGTTGACCAAGGAAGATCACCTTCGACTCATACAGTCATTCGATTATCTGTAAGGTTGTTAGAAACGTTGTACAAACAGAAAATCAATTGCTTCCAGATCCAATGTTGAGAATGATGTAGCAAAGGGGAATACTTTAGGATGAAGCAGTTGCTTTCAGGAAATGAAATTATCTTAGGAAACTGCACAATATTGGTCACTCTGATCTGACCTAAAAGTTAGTCTGGCTCATGCTACTCGTTTTGGAGAAAAGATAGTTCCTGTGTAAAATTAAGCAGAATGCCCAAAGTCGCGGGAAAATATTGCTCAGCCCCCAAGTGCACGCACAATCGGAGGGATAATCCAGACCTATCATTTTTTACATTCCCTCGAGATGTTGAAAGGTGTGAGAAGTGGATTAAAAATGCCGGAAGGACAGACTTGGATACGAAAACGGCTCAATATTGCCATTCCAACCTTCAGTTGTGCGCTGATCATTTTGAGACTCATATGTTCATGAACAAGACGAAGAAAAGTTTGATTAAATCAGCAGTACCTACCCAATTCGCCGATTCGAACCCTTTTTCAAAAAACATCCATTTTCCTCCCAGAAGAACCTTTTCTCCAGTTACATGTCCAGATCCAATACATTTTGTGAGCCCACCTCCCATAGGCCATTCAGGAAAGACCGATAAGACAGATGGTTTTCAAATCTTCCAGCACATGAAATCTTCTACAATACACAAATTTCCTGTCATGCAAGGCCATTACTATCAGCCTGCTTGCGCCATCCGTGCCAAAAGTCCAACCATGAAGAGGATTTGTGCCCGGGACAAAAGGTTGAATGATTTAGAGTCTGTTATAGAGGCGATGAAGCCCTTTTTTCATAAGGATACATATAACATGTTGGCACATCAAATGCGCTCTAATGTGTTAAAAAACCAACATTACGATGATGATTTCAAATCATTCTCAATATCCATTTTCTACAAAAGTCCAGCTTGCTACAAATTTCTCCAAACCCAATTCAAATTACCCTCTCTCGCAACAATTCATCGTTGGACCGCTCAGCTTCACATTAGTGATGGGTTCTGTGATAACCTGATCAAGATGCTGTCCATGAGAGCATTACAGTTGGATGAAAGTGACAGAGTCTGCAGTCTTCTTCTGGATGAGGTGGCTTTAAAGAAAGCTATTGAGTATGATGCCACAAAAGACAAAGTAGTTGGCATTGTTGGACAAAACGCCGAGGGCTACAACTTCACCACCGGAGCAATGGTTATGATTAGAGACAGGAAGTTAAGACGAATAAAACTGTCAAATTAGACGAAAAAAGACGAATAAAATTACCTGATTAGACGAATAAAGACGAATAAAATTGCCCGATTAGGCAAAAAAGACGAAAAAATCTGACAAATGCGACAAAAAAGACGAAAAAAACTGACTTACACGGCAAAAAACTAATGAATTGCCTGTAAAGAGGATTAAAACTGCTGCCCATAAAGTAGACAAAATGTGTGGCCCAATTTAGGGGAAACAGCTGCACCCTTGTGCAAAACAGCAAAATCTACAAAGTTAACAAACGAAAAAAGGCCAAATAAGCAAGAAATGGTCAGTGGAACACATAAATTTAAAAATACCAAGAGCTCAAAACCGCCCTTATTTCAACGTTTTCAATAGAGCAATATTTAGAAGCAGATTTGCTGACATTAATTCTTCGAATAGTCAGATAGCCTTTTCAATCCAATTTTCTTTCTTTGTGTCAGGAAACTCTACAAGTTAAAATGTAAGTGTGGATCATATTTTTTTGCTCAAGTTTTGGCGTTGAACTTTTTTAAAAGTGTCTATTTGATTCCAAATTTGAGAAAAAAGCTTCAAATCGAAGAAAAGTTCCAATTTTTGACTAATAAGAAGAAAAAAGTTGATTGAAAATGCCGAATTAGACGAAAAAAGACGAATAAAATCCAAATTAGACGAATTAATTTGTCGCGACGAATAAGGGTAAAAAAGACGAAAAAAGACGAATAAGTTTATTCGTCTTAAGTTCCTGTCCCTAGTTATGATGATAGGTGGCCTTAAAAATAATTGGAAACAAGCATTGGCATATTTTTTTTACTAAAACGCCATGACTGCTGATATTCTTCAAGGTCTAGTGAAAACAGCGCTTGACATTTTGATTAGTATTGGCCTTCTCCCTCTTGTGATTGTCTCAGATCAAGGCTCCAACTTCATATCCATGAGCAAAGATCTTGGCATAACAGAAGAGACGCCTTATTTTGAACACGGAGCAAGAAAAGTGGTGGTAATGGCTGATTTGCCCCACCTTCTAAAATCAACGCGGAACTGCCTCCTTACAAATACAATTTCCTCTAGTAGTGGAACGGCTAAATGGGACCACATTATCAAAGTACGAAAGTATGTTCTGTATCATTTCTATGATCTTTTAATGAAACATTTCACTTGCTTTTTCCTTAGATATTTGAAAAGGACAAATTGCAAAAAATCAAGCTCTGTCCAAAGCTTACAGAGAGGCACTTCAAGATGCAGACGTTTGGGGCAAAAATGAAGGTGAAACTTGCATCTCAGGTCCTAAGCCACAGTGTTGCCGCTGCAATGTCATCTTTTGCGACATTTGGAATATTGCCACAGGAAGCTAAAGAGACAGCGGAATTCGTCGAAAGAATGAACAATGTGTTTGATGTTATGAATACAAGCTCCTCT
The DNA here is from genome assembly GCA_010645155.1 of Tigriopus japonicus. Taxonomy (NCBI): domain Eukaryota; kingdom Metazoa; phylum Arthropoda; class Copepoda; order Harpacticoida; family Harpacticidae; genus Tigriopus; species Tigriopus japonicus. The sequence continues at coordinate 175,601 of CM021315.1, forward strand.
CATGGAGTTACTCAGTACAAGACAGCTCTCCGGCCGGGCTCTCCCATGTTGCAATTTCTGGGTGAAATGTCTCAATGGATTAAGACTTGGAAAGTCAAGAATCAGCAAGGAAAAATAGTCAACAACAAGTTTCGATTCATCAATGGGATTTTGGTGAATATTTCTGCCGTGAAACTTTTAGTGGAAATTCTTTGCAATGACCATGGTTTTCAATACCTGTGTACTAGAAGATTGAGCACAGATCCCTTGGAGAACTTTTTCTCACTGATTAGAGGCCGAGGTGGTTTTAACCAAAATCCATCTAGTGCTGGCTTTCAAGTAGCATTTAAACAGGTCATGAGCAGCTAGATGCTTAAAACTAAAATCTCATCCAATAACGAAGAATATGTTGGATCGTGGTTACTAAAGCTCACCAAAGACACAATATTGTCCTTCAAAGCATCAAATTGCGAAGGGTTTGAGCTCACTGCCGATAATGTAGAAGAGGCTCTTCTCGCTCCAATGGACAAAATTGAAGAGCAAGCTCTGGCTTACTTTAGTGGGTACTTGCTCCACAAGTTGAAAAAGTTTCATGGCGAAGAAAATTGTCAGAAGTGCAACGCCCTTGGAACAAATACGTCAATTCAAATAGACACCATCCAAGCGAACCACCTATTCATATGGCTAAAGAGGTACCATGATGGATCATGCAAACTACAAGCTCCTTCCTATGAGTTTAATGCCTACGTGAAGAAGTGTATTCTTGTTTTGAACTTTTGTCTCCAGTACTTTCTATCCTCTCAAAATGGGCTTTCATCGACGAGGTCATGCCTTCTCAAATTGTTATGGAGCCCGGAGTTCTGTACTGAAGCTGTTAAAGAAAAGCTGGTATCTCTTCTAACCAAGACGATTTTCCTTCACAAACTGAAATGGTTAAATGATATGGTTCAAACGGACAAAATGAAAAGCAAAGAGAAACTAAAAAAGATCCAAAACAAGTAGTCTCTAAAAACTGAATCCAATGTATTTTATATTTTGCGTTTATAAAGATAACGTTTTTGTTTGAGGCTTCATTTTTAAGCAACTCTGTTCTATATATTCACACCCTCCAATCAGAATAAACTATCGCCAAATTTTATTTCTTGTAGTGGTTTATCTTAGGGAAGTAGCAATGAAATGTATCGGGTCTCTTTCTTTTTGCTCGATCAATGGCCAAAGAGTAACAATAGTCATCTCTAAATCTAAATGAAATCAATTTCCATTTGAGCAAACTTTTTTAAAGAAATGTGCAAATTCTTCGCCTTTGTGATAATTTGATTTAGGAGGCGGCAACTACTAGGCTACGGCTCGCATATGGGGCCTTTGATTATTGATCGGCCCAGGAGCAATGGAGAGATTCCAAAAAAAGTGGTCCCAAGACCATCCACAGCACTGAGCTTATGGGCTCACAGCTCTGTGATCAATTGTTGTAAGCCCTTGCGCCCCACCTTCTGTTTAGTAGCCCCTGATTGCCGAAATAATATGACGTTGGCCTTTATGCCAAAACTTTTGCATATCTCTGATTTGATCCATGCATTTTTTAACAATTGTTTTTCCATTCCAAGCAATTTCATGCCATTTCGTTCAGATTTCTAACCATAGGTGTCGGTTGAACCTATTTGGTTGAAAGAAAGTGTTTATGTCAGAAAGATATGGCGACCTCTATGAGCTTTATCTAAAAGTATTGCATTTCAGAATAACTCTAGGTAATCCCTTCCAGAGGGCTCTTTTCGGCGCCGTCAAAACTGAGATATCTCTTTTAATTTATCTATGGTTCTTATAAGAGCCGAGTGTAAGTGCTTCCCCAGACGGCGTAGGTTCGAATCCTGTCCGGATTCGAAATCTGAAGCTGTCGGGAGAAATCCTTCAATTTACAGGGAATAGCATTCCTTGTAGCGGTAGTAAAAATTCCGCAAAAAAAAAAAGAATTGATCTTGACCGTTGCCGGCTTGCTGGCATCAAGTTGTCTCAAGGGAAGCTTGAAGTCGGCCAATAGGTCAAATTCGCGGGTTTTCTCGCACCCGCTGAAGGTGTTGAGCCTGATCCCTCAAAACTCGCTTCCATCAAAAACTTTCCACGTCCTGAAAACATCTCGGACCTGAGATCATCTATGGGATTAGCGAATCAGCTTGGTTATTTCTTACCCGACCTTGCACATTCCACCTTCCACTTGAGAGAACTTTTGAAGAAATCAAACGCCTTTGCGTGGTTGGAGGTGCATGAACAAGTATTCATCTTTACCAAAGAATTATTGTGTTCCTCGGCTGTGGTTCATCCCTTTGATCCCATTCTCCCCACCGAGCTCTTAACGGATGCGTCCAGAATCCACGGATTGGGCTATGCTCTAATACAACGTGACAAACCATCTCGACCACGATTAATTTAATGTGGCTCATGCGCTCTTACACCTGCCCAGAAAAATTATGCTACGATTACGAGTGCTCTGCCGTGGTTTGGGCAACATACAAAAGTGATTTTTACCTTCGTGGGATTGCATCATTTTCTATCATTACCGGCCTTTGGTTGGGATTTTCGAGAAACATCTCATTGCTTTGAGCAACGATCGTCTCCAGCGCATGCGGGAACGCCTCCTCATGTACTCTTTTGTCTTGGTTTGGTCGCCCGGAAAATCTCATTGCATCGCGGATGCGTTGAGCAGGGCGCCGTATTTTCCTGCTGACACGTCTCAAGAAATCGACGTCTGTGCGGCAATAGACGCTGGAGATCCTGCATTGGATAACATAAGGTCAAATATTGATGACGAATACGAAAGATTGCGGGATTGCGTTTTACAGGGGACATTGTCTGTTGATTTGAGTGCCTATAAGGGTGTCTTTGACTCACTACGTATTGAGGAAAATCTATTATTATCCGGCACTCGCATTATCATTCCTCTACCGGCCAGAGCGACCATCTTCAATCTTCTTCATGAATCACATTCGGGAATGACCAAAACGTGTGAACTCGCTTGTCAACTTTAGCTCTGGCCGGGCATGGTCAATGACGTCTGTCGAAAGAGCTCCGTTCGAAACCTTTAATGAAAAAAAAAAGATCTATGATTTGTCAGCTGAATCAGCTGTCAATCATATGGTGCTACCACGATAGATTGCCTGAGAACAGATAGTCATACGATTAATAGCGGAGGATTGATTGCGTGTAGGACTGATGGCGTTGGAAATTGGTAGCCACACAATTAAGTGCCAACGCAAAATTGAAGAAATTAATTGCATTCAGAATGTATTTCAACATGAACTACGAAGCAACTTACTCGTTGTCATCTACCGGGAGAATCCAAAAGTCTACCAATTCGTCAAAAATCTTGTGGCCCTGGCCTTTGTCCCTGTACCCCAGGTCAAAGTATACTACAGGCAAGTGCTTCACACAATACCAGATGTTTCAGGCATAGATGAAGTTGTGGACTACTTTGAACGACAATATATAGAAAAGAGAGGGGGAAGGCCAGCAACTATTCCAATTCAATGGTGGAATCAACATCAGCGAATAATGGCCGGTCTGCCAAGGTCTAATAATTCAATTGAAGCATGGCATTCACAACTGTCAAGTGTTCTTGTTATGGCAAAGCCTTCCCCTTGGAAATTCATTGATCTTCTAAGGGAAGAGTTCAAGTACCAAAGCGTTCGTCTCCGAGCCCAAGAACGTGAGGACAAGTTTAAGTCGAGGAAGGACTACAGAGAACAAGAGACAAGACTGGTCCACAGTGTCAAACAATTTGAAGAGAAGGCTCCTCTTGAATACCTTCGAATCATATCATACAACTTCCATTGAAATATACTATAATTGCATTTAAGAATGACAATCAAAAGTGTATGCAATCAATGTTTGTGACTATCAATCCTATGTGCTATTAATTTTTAAGACAATCAATCCTCCGCTATTAATCGTATGACTATTAATTCTCGGGCAATTAATCGTGGATACACCCAATCAATCCAATATATCCTGTGAAAATCCCAAACCTTGTGTACGTGTTTTATTTTACTCCAGGTTTTTACAGTGTATTATACAGTCCACTAGTTAGCCAGACTAGTTATCACATGGTCCTATCGAGACTTTTCGAACTCTTACAGGTCTAGAACCTAATCACGACCATAAAAATCTCAAGATGTATAAAAAATATTCGAGGATTTTTATTCGACCTTATTTGCGAATGTCATACCCAGGAAGCCAATTTTCTCATAAAGCCAAAATCAGCACTATGGTCTGGATCAAGTACCCTTTCCATGGGTCCCAAGATATCACTGTAGTTACTTACTGACCCCTCGTTTGTAAAATTGGATGTCTTGGTGGAGAAATCGATTGCTTTCTTGGACGAACATTTGGATCTAGAATCCTTTCTTACAGAACTTATTGTAGGATCTTGTCTTTAAGACCAACATTTTACCTTTGGTTAATACTAGTGATGGACCGAAAGGGCTCATAACCGAAACCGAAACCGAAAGTTTCGGCCGAAAGAGGGCTTAACCGAAACCGAAACCGAAAGCAGTGTTCACTGTTTACAAAATTGTTCAAATGCAAAATCCGCCTTAAAAATTAGAATGCGTTCAATGTTGGGTAGTCGCAAATTTTGAAAAATCTTAAAACTTAAATTTCAGAGGTTTTTGGACCAATTTTTTTTCGATTTTGTTGTCAAACTCCATTTTATATAGTGCTTGTCTGCTTTCGGTTTCGGTAGGCATAACCGAAACCGAAACCGAAATTTCGGCCGTAATTTCGGCCGAAAGCGCTTTCGGTCCATCACTAATTAATACATAGTTCGTGTTGAGAGACATGGCAAAAGAGATTAGGTGCAAAGAATAATTTCCTTGTACCTGGTTTACAGATCACTATCCTATTCCATACCCACGCCAATGTCTGAACCTAACCCACAAACTAATATGGCCATGCAAGTCACTCATGACCAGAGCAAGGCTGGTCCCCCGAGTGACGATTCCACCAACGCGATCATTGGATCTAATCAGGCGGCAGTTCAAACTCCGAGTGACCCCTCCCCTCCTAGTTCTAACATTGACCTCGAGAATCCGCCAAGTAACAAAATTCGTGAACGACTTCACGAAAAAAGTGTCCTTGGCCAATGAAAGACCAGAAGATGACGAAAACCTTGAAGACGCAGAGCTAGACTTGCGCAAGGCTGCCGATTGCATGCTACGCCTCCAAGCCCGTCTGGACCAACTCCAGGAGACTGAAGCACTCGTTGCTAGATCGCTGATGGAGAATAATGACGAGAGTGATGACGATGAAGCCATGGAAAAATCGAGACTTTGCTCTCCTCATTTACCAAGACTAAACTCATTATCACAACGTCAAACTCAAAGTCGCTGGATGTCCAATTTGCCTCGCCGCTTTGCCTTCCCTCGCTGCAGAGCCCATTTCTTCTGAAGTTGCAACTTATCCCAT
>CM021315.1:181991-203804 GCA_010645155.1 Tigriopus japonicus
AAGCGTTTAACATTCCAATGGCCAAGAATATTAAACAAGAATACAATTTGCAAATGCTTTTAATGTCGATATACTCCAATTGCTTCAAATGTCACATTTAAAAGATGTTCTTTCGTATTTGTGACACGTTTTGTCAAACGAAAAATGGGTCTTGCAGAAACTCAAACGTAGGGTTCTCGACAGAAACAGTTCGTGTAAATCGCGTGGTAAATAATGCATCCAAAATTTGGTAAATCTAATACTACTCATGAACCCACCAAAATACTGATCCGTCCCATTTGCTTTAGGTTGCCACTTCCACTCAATTTCAGCAGCAAAATTGTTTCCATTCCAACTTTTATTCGCCTGTCTTAGCGTGGATGAAGTGCAAGTGCTTCACTTAAAACGTGACGAATCACTCTTTTGGTAGGCCTATTGCCAAAATGAGTACATATTTGACTAAGGTAAATACAAATGTACACGTATGTCATCATTAGAGATGTCGCATTGGCGCAAAATGTTTTTTTACACTTTTCACAATTTATTTGCACTTTTTGCACTTTTTGCCATTTTTGGACTAAAATTCCAAAAGTACTTGAAATGCTCATTTTTGAACTTATTTTTTGAACATAATTTTTTTTAATCTAAAGTCAGAGATTCAATTTTCTTGAATTTCTCTGTTGTGCTTGACATCTACAAACATTCACATACGAACACAAACACAAGCATAGAGAAACCAAAATATCAGTTCTTTCTTGATCCAGAAAAATCTCTCGTGATCGCTACCACCAGATTGGCAAAGGCAATGGAAAACAACAATTTCCTCCTCGAACTTATCGTTGCATATGGCTTTGGAACCTGGTTTTTGAAGGTGTTTTTGTCGATATCGTCCAGCACTTGAGCCGCTACCAAAATCGTAATTGGTTTAACTTCAAAGTGAGTGACGAGGAGAAAAAAAGCTCTCCTTGGATTTGCATGTGTTTCTCTCAGGTCATCATGGAGATCTTTCTACGAGATCCGACGTTTTCAGAGTTGCCACTCAAAAGTAGGTCCAACAAACAAATAAGAGGCGTGTTTGGCTTCAAAATAGCTGTTTTTGTGCACGACGAGATTATCAATTCCATTCAGACTTGGGATTGGATTTGGGAAGGTAGCTTAATGAATCAACCGTCGGAGGGAATATAATCTCCTTGAGGAACTCCTCCTTCTAGTGTAGTGGGAAAGTGTGAGTGAGTTCGTAAGTGTAAGTAGGCGTGTGAATGAATGTACTAAAAAGATTTTGAAAAATTTTTATTTGCACTTTTTACTTGCGTTTTTTCCTGTTTTTTTTGCACTTTTAGTAGCACTTTTTGCACTTTTTATTTGCACCAAAATGACACCTCTAGTCATCATACAATCATTCTCAAAATTGGATCTAACGATCCAAACGATATTCCACACACCATAACGCAGGAGAAGAGAGAAGATTCCTCTTATGAAAATAAACCATTTACTTGAATGGAATTCGATCTATGAAAAATCCACAACTGAAGCAAAGAGAAGAGGAAGGCTTCCATGGCTTGCAATTTCCTTGGCTAGACTCCGACGAAACTGAGTGTCGTTTGATCTCGAAGAGTGTTTATCAAAAAAGGACATATCTTAAGTGTTCTAGAAACTGGTGTATTTGTAATAATTCATTTAATATTTTTGTCCTCATTCCCCAAGTCCCTGTTCCCAGTATTCCATATCATTAGCTTTCGTCCGTTTATTGGCAGTCTCCTTCTTCCTCAAGGCCATTTCCATCCTTTTGAGGTATTTCTCGGGCCTGATATATTCGGAATTGCCCAAGAGAACACCTGTTAACTCAGCAGACATACCCGCCAACAGACTGGGATCGAAATCCGTGCCAATGTGGGTCTCCACATGCAGCCTCAAGTTGTACCTGGAATTAGAAAGAAACAGAGTGAAATTTGAAGTACGATGCAAAGGTTTTTATATTGTTCTTGGTAATTGAAAATCTGGGATCGTTTCTTACTTTTGGGTATGTTCCGACGGACACAACGGACAAGCGTGCTTTTCCCCGGTGTGGATTTTCTGGTGACGGTAAATGGAGCCAGCATTAAAGAAAACCTTGCGACACTTCTCACAAATGGCCTGTGCTTTGTTTTCGGGATCTGGAAACCAAGACAAAACAAAATTACACCACAGTCTTCGATTGAGAATTCCATGCAATAACGACTTACTATTCACAATAAAGAGGATAAAGCTATCTGGGCTCTTCCTTTGGACTATGTAGTTGTCAACAGGAAAGCAGTTTTTGGGACTCAAGGGATTCACTGCAACGGGTCCATGAACTTGAGGGATGGGTTGGGGTACGGGCTCATCAGGTCTGTTGATTGCGCCGAAACCATTTCCGGGCCAAAGATTTAGAAATCCACCTGGCACCATTGGTCGATGCAACATGAATCGAGAGGCCAATCTGTAGTATGGCAGAGCCAAGAGGAACTGCCACCACTGTTCAAAAATCTTTGGCTCCTCGGGTTGAGCGCCCAACGATAGATTGAGAGGCTCCACTTGCTCCGGTTCTTGCCTCTGGAGAACATGCACAACGTCCAAGGGTTGATTGAGGGGAACTTGGCCTTGGAAATTGGGAACGGACGAAGAGTTCATCTTGGTTTACAGTTCTTTTTCAATAACTAAAGGGAGGGCAGAGTTAGAGTATTGTGATTTCTTCTTTGGTTTCTTTGGACAACTGTCGCAATGCGTCTTCAAATTGAAATGAAGGGTGATCCACAGCCGCCTTCCCTATTTATAGAGCAATGGTGGACCGCTTCTTTTCAGCTGTGAGCCATTGATTGACCAGCGCAGCTATTGAAGCTACTGAACAAGCGAGATAGCCGCTCTGTGAAACTCGAATTGGGTCAACTCAGGAATTCTTGAGAAACATCCACAACGTTTGCCATGATTGTGATTATCCAATGGCGGAAATTATTTGGAGAAAATGTCCATTATTTAAAGAGATTGGACAGCTGGTTGATTGTTGAAGATGCATGCATGGCTAATGAACTTGCTGGAGGCTTTGGAAGTGGAAAATACAGTAGGCCTGTACATACATAATCCATCCAAGAGAAAATAACTTTTCTTAGAAAGATTCGTTATAACATCATAATCTTGGCTACATCCGGTTCAAAAATGCTTCACAAAAATGCAGACGGGTTTTCTCTTTGCCACCCATAACTACCAAGAAAGAGTCGTTTTGTTCGCGATTAGTAATAGAAATACCCATTTCAGGAAGCAAAAATCTCGGCTGTAAATTAAAATATTTTCACATTAAATTTTTTACCTGGTCTATTTTGGAGAGGAAAATATATGCCACTTCCAGTCCATAAGATCATTGCATGAAGGACCGCATTTATCGAGGTTGAGGTTGCAGTTGGACGCTTAACGGACTAATTTTGTTCCAACGATGTCGACAAAAACAGGGTGAAGGATTCAATGATTATTATCTTCGACTACGACTCATTGGAGATAATGCGGATCTTGATGGGATGTCATATGAAGATCGCCTAGCTCAACATTTAGTAGCAACTGTTTCCAACCGAGAATTACAGGTCGAATTATTGAAGATGAAGACTCACACACTGTCGGAAGTAAGAAACAAATGCTTGCAATGGGAAAGTGCTAATGCTAACCAAAAGGTGTTGGATGTATCCTCCTCAGGCAATATTTTAGCAACGAGTTCCTATAAGAGAGGCAAGGATAAAATTTTGAAAAACCGTGCTCGATCTCAATCACGACCAAAGACTTATTTGGATCAAGGTCCTACTCCAGGAGCAGACGGCTGTTGTATTTGGTGTGGATCGCACAAACTTCATTCTCATTCAACTTGTCAGGCATTTGGCAAAAATTGCCACCGTTGCCAAGGTCGAGGGCATTTATCCCATCGCTGTTTGGCAAACAAGGGAATGTATGAGAAGAATCAAGAGAGAAATCAAAGCCTAAGCGTTGCTCAGCGAAAAGGCCGTACTAATGCTGTGCGAACGAAGGTCCTGGCTATTCAAGGTATGGCCGAGACCCCTACCACAATTATGACGTTCACAACAAAATCAGGTCTATCGATGACACATGAAGTTATTCCAGATACGGGTGCAACGGACACCATTATTAACTCCAATTTATTGCATCACTACGATATTCCTATCGATGATAACATGCATTTCAAGAAGCATCTTATTGCCGCTAATGGAGATGAGAAGCAATGGGGCGGGACTGTAGAATTCACAGTTCAATTTCGCGATCGCAATGCTAAATTGATTGCTTTTGCTTGTCCAAATGTTGACGGCATTTTGATTAGTTGGCACGCTCTACAAGATTTACGAATTATTAGCAGATTTTTTTCCGCTCACCGATCGAGATGCCGTTGAAAATGGCCTTCTTGCACCGCTCTCATGCGATGAAGTGTTGCAGATGGAACTGGTGGTTCCAAACAATGATGGTCAAATAAACCAAATCAAACCAAAGTCGTTGAAGAAGGTCACGTTTTCGAATGATTTTTCACATCTCAAGCTGCCTGGGGAGCCAGTTCCTTTGAACCCGACATGTGAAGAAATTCAAGCCATCAGGAATTGTCTCCTCGAGGAATATTGTGACGTTTTTGATACATCAACATTGCAACCAATGATTGGAAAGCCAATGCATATACATCTCAAACCAATTCCTCCCAACGAAAAGTCAAAACAATGCACGACAGTCGTGAAGGTTCCTTTGCATTACATCGATTTAACCAAAGAGTCAACAGATCAAATGTTTTCTAATGGCATTATTCGACCTATGTCGGAACCTTCAGATTGGTTGTCTACATTCTTAGTCGTTGCAAAGCCTGGCGGGGTTATTCGCATAGTCGTCAATTTCAAGGAGCTGAATAAGTATATCATTAGACCTATCCATCCATTTCAGACATTATCAGTTCAGTGGATTCTTCTGCGAAATGGTTTGTAACTATGGATTCTACAAAAGGATATTGGCAGGTTCCCCTCGACGAAGCCAGCCAACCTTTAACTGCCTTCATGACCCCTTGGGGCAGGTTTTGTTGGTGTCGTGCTCGTGCACCTATGGGATTAGCTTCATCGGGAGACGAGTACTGCAGGCGTGGAGATGAAGCCTTAGTGGGGATCCACATTTCCAACACTAATCTCACGTATTAGAGTCATTTTGGACCGTTGTCGTGAGCACCGAATCACCTTGAATCCCAAGAAATTCTTCATCGGAGAAACCGTAACATTCGTTGGACACAAAATAAGCCATAAAGGCGTTTCACCCGGCGTCTCAACTTACCATCAAAAAGTATATATCTGGGTTTAGAGTAAATTTCAGATTCTTCAACGTACTTTTTTAACAATTTCGAGCAGTTTTAAAGCATATTTTAGAGACTGAAACATATTTTTTATGCACATTATGGCCGGCTATATTCATTACATAGATCGATCAAGCCATTTGAAGTAATGCTGGAATGAAAAGGTGATGGTTTAATTTCGTTGTTATTCCTGTACCGTGATCGACACGAGATCGTGTACTTCAGGAATAACAACGAAATTAAACCATCTGCTGGTGTTATTTAGGAGGAATTTAGACCTCGAGGTTCAGTCCGAACTAAGGAAATTGGAATTCACAGTGGCCTTAAGTATTCCATGACAATCTTGAATGCCAAATTTCTGCCTACTTTTTATGTGGGAACCACCCACTTTGGAATGTATAAAGGGTATATGCAGAAAAAAAAAGAAAAAACAAGGGAGAAGAAAGTTAAAAGCCGGAACGGGCATTACACAAAATAAATATAGCTCTGAAAATTACGCTAAAACCTTTTTAAATGAGGGTTGAAATCAGTGGTCATTTAGGACTGAAATTTTTTCAGTGTCACAGCTTGCTGAACTATTCTATACTATAACTATTCCAGTATGGAACAAAGTAATTTCGTAGGGAGTGAATACGGACTTCACTTTTTCGGACCTAAGTGTTACACCTTCAGGAGCCAAGAGGCCCTTCACAACGCTTCTAGTTTGATAAAATTGAGGAAAAGTTCAAATGGGAGTATGTATAGGTTTAGTAGACTCTAGTTGATGGAGTAAGTTTTTGCGTAAAAATCTTGCGAGTAAGGAAAAGAACTTTAAGAATTCGTGTTTTCCCCAATGAGTCCAGACACATTTTCTTCAGTCTTGGGTAAAAGCCAAGAACAAGGTTTAAACAAAAGTCATACTCGAATACCAAAGTTGTCCCCTCAAGTCCCAAGAAGCGCCTCTTCAACCTCCCTTCGATTTCAAATATCATGAAATAGCCGACTATGGAATTGCCGATCCATTGTGAAAAAGTAGAAGGGACGAAGAGATGCTGGTCAAGAATGGAAAGAAAGATAAATTTTAGGGTAGATCAAACATCTTACACCTCAGAACGGTCCTCATAGTACTCTATGCTCTAATAAATCTAAATAATCTAATAGAACTCTAAACATGCTTTTACCCAAGACTGAAGAAAGAGTTGTTTATGACTTTTATGGACAGTCGTCTCTTTTTGAGACTTCCTCCAAGCCCAAGGAGGTAAAGTCCAAAATATTATTTACCTACAACTTACTTTACTTACCTACAAATCATTTTACTGCCCTACGAATCAATTCATTGCTCTACATCTTAAATATTTTGCTGAAAGTTCATATCATACGCTCAATAATTTGTACATGTTAAGCCCCCATCTCATTGACTGACGGGAGGTGAACAAAGCTCCTAAAACTACTGATGTGTTCTGAGTTGGATTTTTGGCAGAGTTTTGCCTTTTTGGTTTTTAGGGTTAATAATCTGGCCACAATTAAACAACGGAAGTCTCAAAAAGGATAAGTTGGTCAACAAAATACCATATGCACCCACAAATGAAGTGTATAATGGCCAAAATCCGAAATCACTCGTTTCGCCGGATTTTGACCATTACTCCTTTACAGGTGCATAAATAGTATTTATACCTTGTTGTTAAACGTCTTTTTTTAGAACTGGGCACGACATATGGGTGCTAAATTCTATCAATGGACGAACATATGTTTTGTAGAGCAGAGTCCAGGACTTGACATTGCGCGTAAGAAAATATCGCTTCAATTAGCCGATAATCCTATTTGCTTTCATCTTTACATCAGAGCAATGAACAGTGCGGGTGTCCTTAGGATCATTGTCCCAGCGGATTTTTTATTAACGCTACAAGGAATGGGATTCGCTATAAGTTGATTAATATAGTTTATATAATTACCGTTTATATGAAATTTGAGCTACCAATAAGTTACTGTTGGCAGAGCTGTACAACCCTTGAATAGTGGGTTGGTCAGCAATAGTATTTAGAAATTTGTGCAATCCTGCCTTAAATGCTATTTGAGGATCAGCTCCTACATTTTCCCGACGAAGACTAATGGGTAATGTATGATCTTCTTTTTTATATATCCCGCCATCTATCCTACTCCCATAGTACTTGCTCTTCTACCTCACTCCTACTCCCCAATGTTCGATCTGTCTTCTTCTCTTTCCCTTCCAATACCTATTTCACTTCTTCATCATACTTCAGCCAATATACACGATATCCCCGAATCCATACTTCCGACTCGCAACTTCATTCCCCCACAGGTAACAAGTTGAACAATGAAGGTGCACGATAAAGGAGAGACGAGGACTTCATTGATTTCATTCTATGATCGAACTAGCCTTTATTCCCCTTGGATTTGGAGGTGGTCTCAGAACGCACGTAAAACCTCTACGATCGCTACAACTGATCTCAAAGCCTGGGTTGGGACAGAGCCCATGAATGCTCTTGATCTTGATACCTTTCATATCTTCTCCGAGTACTGTACAACCCTAACTTCTTGAGCCTCTCCCAACACGAGAGCTCTCTCATTCCTGTGATGTTTCTAGTAAAACATCTTTGGAACTGCTCGACCTTTTGCAAACCTGCTGAACTGATTGGAGCCCAAATGTGTGAGGCATATATTCAAGATGCGGCTGAACAATCGATTTGTTCAAAGTTAGCATCGTAATACTATCTCTGGACTTGAAAGTGCGATGGATCCGTATCATGTTTGAAACAACTCCTAAATCCCTCATGGCCGATACTTGCTCAATATCACAACCTCGATTGTCTTTGAAATCCCCGATCCATTGATCGTCAGTAGGTCGTTTATATACATGTGAAAAAGCCAGGGTAACGTAAGTAATATGTCCAAATAACAGTTATTGAAACTCGAGGTTGTTAACCTCTTCCAATTCTTGTCCACAAGATGTACTCTATTGGACACTTTTTTGAAAAACAATTGGCTTGGTGTCCCTACTAACACAACGTAACGGAAAAGGCAAGGATCAACCATTTTAAAGTCACATATTAATCTCCAATCTTTCTGTTCTTTCCGTCCTTTAATCTACTAGCTTAGCCCAGTGAAAGGTGTTGGCAAAATAAACAACGACTGTGGCAAATACAACACTTCATTTCTGGAATCTCAGAAAGTGCGTCTAAATCTAATCATACGAAAAATTGTGGAACGCCCTTTTAGCAAACAAAAGGATGTGCGATCACGTGCTGACCAGCGTCTCCGAGAAAGCGCGCTCTACTCTAGCTTGGTCTTGGTCTTTAGCGTCAAACTTAGTTCAACCAATCAACGTGAAGAACAACAACTCCTATTATAAAATGGGGATCTTGAGGGCCCAAACCATCATTACCATATTGTCTACCATTACAGCCATATCATTAGAATAATGTCTGGAATGAAAGAAAACTTGAAGGTCGATACCTCCAAGGTGAACACCAAGGCACTTCCCGCTGTCGAGGATTATAGTATGTGTAAGTTTGGTCACAATCAGTAGAATTTAGTTTTATTAATGCGATTTGTTGTTTTACAGATCAACACAAGAAATTTCAGTGGCGTTCGAGGGCCACGTCATCCTCCTCGGGCAAGGCCAAGAGCGGGCCTGAAGTCTTGGATCATCCCGTCAAGATCAAAGTTGAAGTGGAGAACCAGGTCCGGAATCCTGGAAAGAAGCGATATTTTTGCCCTTATTGTGGAAAAGGGTACGCAGATCGATCTTCACAAAGACGGCATCTCAAGACGCACGATCCAAACAGCAAAAAGTTTCTGTGCTCAGTTTGCCGCAAAAACGACCAATTCCAAAAGTAAGCCCTGACCCTTTCAAGTGGTTAATGTAAATTGACTAAATAATGTTTGTTGTGTTCAGGTCGAACTGGAGAGCCCATGTGGCCACACACATTGGCGAGGACATTCCTCCAGAGGTCTTCAAGACCCTCGACTCGGAGACCCTAGCCATTCTGAATGGAACAGATCCCTTCCTCACGCCAAAGATGTTGGAATATCGGTTGGCTAGGGCTGAGGCCAAGAAACGGAAGTTGGTCGAGTCGGAAAGTGGTGCCGCCAAACGCACGAAACAGAGTTTATCTTTTGTGGATTTGTTATATCCCATTTGCAGCTTGCAAGAATAATAAAGAAAAGGATCTTTCTCGAAGTTTCGTTGATGATTTCAAAGTTTATTGTTTATTTATCAATCATTGTTTATGCCACTCTAAAACACAATGTGTAAAAAAAGATTGTAGGCGACGATGGGAGGAGTAAAAAAATGATAAGAGGAAGAAGAGGACAGGTCACACGTGCGTCTAATTTAAAAAGAAAATCAAGTACGAAGAAAATACGAGACTCCCCATCAAGACGTATAGGAATGCACGGAAACGAGAATGAACAACACAAAACGGTCAAAAAAACCAGTGATCAATCACGAAATGTTCTCATCTTCCGGGACCAACCCATCTCCGGAACTCCACAAGACCATCCAGAAGACGAACGGACAAGGGAAGTCGATTCCACGGTTTCACCACCGGAACAAAGAAGGAGTTCTGCCTGGGTAGACATCTCGCATTCGGTTTGCGAACTTTTTGCTCCAAGGCACCTCTGGTAACCCTGGATCTCACTTCGCCAACAAGAACTATGGAATCCTCAGCGGTGTAGAAATTTCAAACTGACATGACGCCTTTATATATTTTGAAAGAGTTCACATGATCACTATTTGTCTTTCGCTACTCCAAGGAAGGAAGCCCCCAATGGCGTAAGCGTTCCTCATAGCTGAGACCCCTTGTGTCCCATGCAAGCCTGGTCATTCTTCTTTGAACTGCCTCAAGAAGATCAATGGAGTATTTCAGTCCCGTTGACCAAACCGGAGAGGCATACTCAAGGATGGGACGAACGTAGGTGGTGAACAACCACCAAAGGATACCAAGCGCCTCGTAGAAAAGAAGCGCTTGATCAATCCAACCACTGCATTTGCCCGATTTGTCACCCTCGCACAATGAGCCAAGAAGGACAGTTTCCCCTCGTTATTACAGCAGTTACTAGTGTCGTCATCATTTTTGGCGGGAAAAAAGTTCGGAAGACCTGTGTTTCTGATGAGCGTGCGTGGTAGCTAAAACGAAGGTTTAGGCCTGGTGACTGCAACAATGCCTTTCTTATCTGCACAAATTGAAGTTGAAATAGCAATTCTTGAAATTGTATTTGCAAAAAAGTATGTTTTGTTGCTTTTATCTAAAATTTCGCTACATAAGTTGAGAGGGTTCTTCCTAACTTTGAAATTAGGAATGCCCGACTTTGAATAACAAGATGGCCAGAGGAGTTTGGTTCCTGGGGCAACTAAACCTAAAAACAAATAATTTGTTAAATTGAAGGCTTCCAATTTATCCATTTGTTTTCAAATTACTTTGCAATACTTCTCAACATACATTAACCATGCCATTGCCCATAAATGCAACATATTTCGAAAATCTGACCCTTGAAAACTGAGATTTTTTTTGGCAAGCCTACATTGCTAACTGCAGTTAGAGACGGCAGCAGGTCCGTAAAATGATCCGGTAATCACTCCCATGGACGCCCAAATCCTTGACCTGCTCCACAACAGATATTGGTCTGCCACTAAGTACATACAGTAGATGGGCATGTGTCTCCTCTTACCAAAGCAAAGCACCTTGCTTTTGGTGGCATTGAAATCCAATTGGTTATTGATTGACCACTCGTGGATTTTGTCAAGAGGACCTTGTAATTTGATTTCATCATGTACCGAGTTCACTGTCGAAAATATCTTGGAATCATCGGCGAATTTGAGCGAGCATACCGGGCTTTGTACAATGATGTCATCCATGTAGATAGAAAATAATAGGGGACCGAGCACAATACCTTGGGGAATTCCCAAAACCACAGGACTCCAATCCGAAGACGTCCCATCCAAAGTAACGCGCTGAGCTCTTCTCAGTAACCAGTGATGAATCCATCTCCCCGTCTTCCCCCCAATTCCCATCTTGAAAAGCTTGTCGAGGAACACATCATGATTAAATCTGTCGAAGGCTTTCGAAAGATCCAAATATAAAGCATGGACATCCTTCCCATCATCAATGGCTCGAGAGACGAATTCATTGAACTCCATGAGGTTGCTAGTACATGACTTCCCGGGAGAAAAACCATGTTGATTGCTCGCAATCCGTCCACCCTCTGAGATGTCATCCCAAAGCCGATCTTTGATAATTCTCTCCATGAGCTTCCCACAAACACTCGTCAGGGATATCGGACGGTTGTTGGAAGCAAGTCTTGCATCAATCCCCTTAAGAAGAGGGAATATGTTTGCACATCGTCAATCAATTGGAACCTCGCCAGACGAAATTGCTGCAGGTTTCCCAAGCCCTTTTATCAGACTGGAGGATATGCCATCTCGACCCGTGGATGTAGAATATTTTAGTCGATGAATCTGCTCAAGGACTTATTGACAATCAATTATGACATTAAGATCAGCGCTCCCTAAATCTAAGTGAACATCATCACTAGGGCCCGGAAATGAACTTTTTAAAATATAAAATATTTTAACAATATTTATCCGTTGATCGTCGATCTTTTCAATATTTTGGCTTTTTCAAGGAAAAAATAAATATATTCTCGAAAATTTGAGTCAGAAAAAATATTTCTGGCTAAATTGAGGAATAGCTATTTCTTTTAACCGGGTTACATTCTACCAGGGGCTGAGTAAGGGGAGAGGAGGAGAGAAAGTTGGTTGAGGGTAACTCAGAACCACTTAGTCAACCAGATTCTCTTCCGAGTGAGTTGTTGCCACCTCGGGAAGGTGGTGCAGGTGTCAGAGGTGGAGGTGTAGGAGCGGCCTGCTCCTCTTCCTCGCCCCACCGACGCCTCTGGCACTTGCCCACCTGACCTAGGTGGCAACAGCTTAAGAGGCAAGAAATCTGGTTGACTTGGTGGTTTAGAGTTGCCCGAAATCAACTGCCTCTCTGAATCGACTCTTTCTCAGGCCTGAGTAGAAAGAACCCAGGTAAAAGACGCAGTTTTCCGTTACAGAAAGTGAAACCCTTGCACAGTGTTCAGAATGGTTCCCCAGGTTTGGCCATTTAAGTCATCAAAAGCCGTGACTACTCCATGTAACTTAATACCACAAACCACTAGAACCAGGCAAGCGCGTGATTCGAACCAGGGATGTTGTGGGTAGTTGGCCAATTCTCAACCCCTATGCTATGCCTGTTTGCCTTATATTTAGAGAGTATTTAGTAACAAATTGAACTTAAATTGAATGAAAATACATTTAGCGGCTCGTGAGTTATTTGGGTTTGAATGGTACATTTTTGAACCTCAAAAAACAAAAAAAACGCTACAGTTACAGGAAAAAAACAAATTCCCAAGGATTTCATATAACTTTTCAATGTTGCCTAAAAGCAAGAACTTTTTTAAGTTACAAGTTCAGGTCAAAATAGCTCATAATAATTTGCAATGTCACTTAAAAAATGTACTTAAAACAAGATTTTTGGAATAAATTCATATTTTTTTGCAGTACACTTTGTTATGAGTTCCTCCAAGATTGCAAATAAATATGTCTAACAGATTCATAATAAAATTTACGATTTCTTGAAAGATCATGTTCAAAATGGACAAAAATCAAAACTTGAAACATTAACAGAATTTTTCAAAATGTCGAAGTATCATCCAACTTTAAGTGCCTTTGAATTTGCAAAAGTTTTTTTTCTGAAATATATCTTAAGCGCTTCTTAGGTGAGATTTTATATTTTTTTGAGCTATTTTGACAAAAACTTTAAAAGTCAAAAAGTCATTTTCTATTGCAACATTAAAAATTTATTTGAAATCTTTGGAAATTTGTGTTTTGATATAAATGTAACGTTTTCAGGCATTTTGGTGTCAAAAATGGACCATTCAAATCCAAATAACTCAGTTGCTCACAAATGTATCTTTAATTAATTTGAATTTTTCAAATAACTAAATGGTCTCTGAATTTGGATCAATTAGTTTATCAAAAAATGTTGTAATGAATAGGTTTAGGTAGATAACTTTTTCCCTGGAACTAAACGTACGTAATACAATAAAAGTAAAGTTGTTCCTCATTGAATTGTGACTCCAAAATGCCATGATGTCTTGGGGTATTTTGATCCAAACGTAAAAAGCCATTCAGAACACCATGTCTCCTCTCTTCTTAATCGGGCTCATTCATTAGGTCATATGTTTTGTGTTTGGAGATTCAAGCTTGAAGCATACTTCATCAATTGACTTCCATCCATTTTTCGTATCTTTAACGTTTTCAGGCCTCAAAAACGACGCCATAGGAATGCCAACTTCTGTGAATTAGATGCTTAACCTAAAATTTGGTAAGAAATGCTCTAGCAGGCCTAAAATACGCTTGAAGTCAATAATGGAAGCATGCTTGCAGCACGCCTTGGTGCAGGCAAAACATATGAGCTATTGTTTAATCTTTTGACCTCAAGAAGCTCGTCCAGAGCTTGCAACTGACCTAGCTCTACTTGATTGAAACTGAAGAAGCAAGAGGAGAGAAGAGGAGCACCTCCTTCCAAGAACTACTGGCTTATCACAGACATGAACATTAAAGGGAGAGGAATTTTGGACAAATACATGGAAACAGTCAAAGTTTCATTGAGTTTCCTCTCCACAAGCTGATCTCTTTCTCTGTTACGCATTCAAGTGAAAGGATTCCCACAACTGATCGTACAAATATGTTTACACTACAGGCCTATTTGCTGTTCAAGGGTTGCACGGTAGAGATGGCAATCCTGGCTTGCCTCAACTAGTTGATAAACAAGGACAAAATATTGGACTTGTGCATGTGTGTGTTTGATTCGTGAGTTAAGTGGAAAGACCAGTGAATTGGCCTTTGCCGTTGTCCTCTGTAAGTTGTATTGGGAATTGCAAGTGGGAACAAAACGAGAGAAATATTTTTAAAAGAAATGTTATTCAATGTACACTACATTCGAACGCACAAGTGGACGCAAAAAAGAAGAGGTAGGTAAAGCTTCCAACAATCGTGGACATTTTATTGAAATTAGAAGGCTGCTTTACAGGGACTTCAAACACAACTCTGACCGTGTCTGTCCTCTTTTCAATTTGATTAGCCTTGCAGGATTGTTCTTGGGAACATTTTGAAGAGTAGAATTAAGTGTAAAGATAAATATTTTAGCAAAGTTTGTTCTCTGTTTTCTTTAGAATTTTGCAAATTTTGTCACACAATGTAGAATATTTTAAACAGTAAAAAATTTGCATCGTATTGCGGCCAAAAACTTGACTCAATGAAAGTAATGGAGTAGCTTTTCACGTCAACCTTAAATGAATTTTGAATCGACAATTCAATCAGCTTTATTTTCCCCCATAAAAATCTAAATATTGCCATTATCCCTGAGGAGGGATCGTTAAACGACTAGCCTCATTCTACTTTTTCCACTCATACCACTAAGGACAGGAAGTTTAGACGAATAAAACTATCAAATTAGACCAAAAAAGACAAATATAATTGCCCTATTAGACGAAAAAAGACAAATGAGATTGCCCAATTAAACAAAAGAAAATGAATAAAAGTTCGAAGAAGACGAAAAAACGAAGAAAAACTCACTAAAAAGACGTAAAAAATCGAACCAATTTGCCCAAAAGGCGAATGAAACTACTTACTCATAAATAGAGCCCGGGAAAAAATGTTGGAAAAACATCCAAAAAATGTCATCAAAATGTCAGGAAAAAGGGCAAAAAATGTTGAAATATAGGGCAAAAAATGTTGAAATTTAGAGCAAAAAGAGCAAGAAAATGTTAAGAACAAAAGTTAAACAAAAGTTAGAAAATGCCTCCTTTAAGGAGAGTATACAGTAGAGTTATACATAAAGTGAGAATTACAGATACATCAGTTGTTCTCATGGCCAGAAAGCTTTTTAAACCCAACAGTAATCTTTCTTTTCTGTGTCTGGTGGGCAATGCTACGAGTCCAAGTTGATTTTTAAGTGTGGATTGTTTTTGTTAGTGCAAAACCGGAATTGACAATCAATCAATTTAGTTCCTTGGCTGAAGCTTTGACGTTGAACTTTCTTCGAAGTTATTTTTTGCGTGGAAATTAGAAAACAACGCGTTAAGAGCTTGAAAAAGACGAATAATATGCAAATTAGACGAAAAAAAATTCGCGACGAATAAAGGCTCAGAAGACGAATAGTTTTTTTTCGTTTCAAGTTCCTGTCCCTACTTATCATGCTCACTTCTCCCGCTTCCTTCTCGCACTTACTTCTCGCACTTACTTCTCCCGCTTACTTCTCCCACTTACTTCTACTACTTACTTCTCCCACTTACTTCTCCCACTTACCTCTCCCACTTACTTCTACTACTTACTTCTCCCGCTTACTTCTCCCGCTTACTTCTCCCCACCCAAAACCCCCTGTTCCCACATGGGCCCCGTAAAGCTTGTTGTCACTAATATTTTCCCGGTAGAAAATGCTACATTCTCCCAGGGGAGGGTAAGAATCCAGAACCAAAAGAAAGTACTGCTTATACCAGGGGGTTCCACTTTCCGTAACGGAAAATAAATGAACAACCAATGCTCAATAGGGCTTACCAAAAATTAGTGATGGACCGAAAGGGCTCATAACCAAAACCGAAAGTTTCGGCCGAAAGAGGGCATAACCGAAACCGAAACCGAAAGCAGTGTTCTCTGTTTGCAAAATTGTTCAAATGCAAAATCCGCCTTATAAATTAGAATGTGTTCGATGTTGGGTAGTCGCAAATTTAGAAAAATCTTAAAACTTAAATTTTAGAGGTTTTTGGACCAATTTTTTTTCGATTTTGTTGTCAAACTCCATTTTATATAGTGCTTGTCTGCTTTCGGTTTCGGTAGGCATAACCGAAACCGAAATTTCGGCCGTAATTTGCCGAAAGGGCTTTCGGTCCATCACTACCAAAAATGAACCCAAAATACAAAAACCTCTACAAAATGGCATTTGTACTAAGACTAAAGATATTCGCAACCAAAATTACTGTCAGCAACGAAAAAAACTGCGCCATCTATTGAGGCAAATTGAAAATTGTTAGAATCAATTACATTCAAGTATGCCTCCAAAACCGGCTAAATGCATCAAATTCACCAGAAACGAATTTGGAAAATCGGTGCAAATAGTCAAAAAATACCAAATAATGACCTTGTCAAAAAAATGTTTCTTAAATATAAGGCTTTTTCCAAATATTTTGGCCTTTTGAAGAAAATGCATATTGGATATTTTGTCACATTTTTGCATTTATTTTTCCGGGCCCTAATCATCACCCTTTCGACGAGAGGGAGGGGCAAACATGGACGAAAAATGATGATTAAATATTCAAACTTTAGCTTGTTCATCATTAGGGCCCGGAAAAATATTTGCAAAAAAGTGACAAAATATCCAATATACATTTTTTTCAATAGGCCAAAATATTTGAAAAAAAGCCGGATATTTAAGAAATATTTTTTTTATCGCAAATTGCATTTGTACAGTTTGTTCATCCCCTCTTCGTTTCTTCCATATGCACTGAAAACAATTTGAGCCAACACATCTGTGATGTGGATGAGTAAGATATTCCTGAGTCGTTCAAGTTGGGTAACAAAAATGAGCTTGAAAGATATCGCCATTTTGTTGCTGATAATTCAAGGAAAAGGAACATGTTCTTGAGTTGTTCAAGTTGTGTAATTGATGAGGGCAATAAACCTTTCCGTTTTAGTTCGGGGAAAGTCGGTTCTTAATCCCTTTTATGAGGAATTTGCCTACTGATTAAGGTCCACACCGTCAATCACCGAGATATGGTAGCAATAATACGGGATTTTGTGTCCAAGTTGTCAGATCCCATAATGCATACGTACTTCATAGGGTGTTTTCCGGTTTCACCATTTGGGGCTGACCAAACATGGTGAGTGGGTAGGGCTTTGATAGGATGGATTCTTATATTTTGTACTGATGTGTTTTGAGTTAGATTTTTGGCAGAGTTTTGCCAATTTGGTTTTTGGGGTCAAAAATCTGACCACAACAAAACTTTTCAACAAGCAGTAGACTTTACATTCCATAAAATATGGCTGCCCTGCCAACTCGAAATCCATTTTTATAACTATGGATGGAAATCGAACTAGTTCCGAGTGTTGCCAAATTGGTCCCTGTTTAGGCCTTTTCAAAAAGTTCAAAACAACCTACCCTTTTTAACAACGATAAACTTCCGAGTCAAAACTGGCAGCACATCTGGTTCGAAACACATCACTATGAGGACCGGTCTGAGGTGTAAGATGTTTGATCTACTCTAAAATTGATCTTTCTTTCCATTCCTGACCAGCATCTCTTCGTCCCGTCTACTTTTTCACAATGGATCGGCAATTCCATAGTCGGCTATTTCGTGATATTTGAAATTGAAGGGAGGTTGAAGAGGCGCTTCTCGGGACTTAAGGAGACAACTTTGGTATTCGAGTATGACTTTTGTTTAAACCTTGTTCTTGGCGAGTGTAAGATAGATTACTTTAAACATGTTTCTTAACCCATCCTCAGAAATTGTTCATTCACAAATTCGATTTTATTTTTCCATGGCGTAATGAATACATTCACAATGAGTTTGGACAAAATTATGGAAGAACGTCTGAAACTTAGTATACTTTTCTAAAAGGGAAGATATAATTAGTTGGAATTCTATTTTCTTCCTTCATATTTTATCTAGTTGATGTACGTAACTACCTATCAACAGGATGAAAAACAATAGCAATAGTAAAATGTTTGTTTATAAAGGGCTATTCTAGCACCATTGACCTCTTTAGAATATTAGTTTGCCTTGTTCATGGAGAGTGAAAGATAAATTGCTTTAAACATGTTTCGTAACGCATTCTCATAAATTGTTCAATCAGAAATTCATCTTTATTTTTGCATGACGATAATGAATTTATTCTCGATGAGTTTAGACAAAATTATGGAAGAATGGCTGATATTTTCGAGGCTTTCCCGCTCAAGTGCTTGACCGATTTTCCTCATGCTCTCGAACCTAATTTGTCGTTTCATAGGGTCAAGTTGTTAAGCGATGACGCAGATAAGCCGCGAAAATATCAGCTAATATCTGGAATAAGGACTTTAAACAAATTGCCGTGTAGGCATATCAGCTTCCGAGCACTCAAAATGATTTTTTTTCTTGGAGTGGATTTGTCCGGCAGACGAGGAAAAACTCCCTGAAGGAACGGAGGTGGAGGGAATTGTGAATTTATATTTATTTTAATTTATTTTAGTGAGGGGGATGAATTTCGAGCCTGTTTTTCTTTTTTCCCCGCAAAGTTCTATGGTTACTTCACATAGGGGTTGAAAAACTTGAGCAGCTTCATGAATACTTTGCCATGTATTAGATTCCACGGTCCACACCATTGCACTCATACCTGGCTCTGTAAATAACACGGAAACTGATACCTTGAGTTCCAAAATCCGTTCCAACATCTCGTATGTTGCATTCCATCTCGTGGGTACATGTTGAATCAGTTTATTTTCCCCAAGTTGAAATTCAGCATGTGAGCTTTGAATTACCAGTTGGACAATTGGTTTAGTTGACTTTTTCTCTGTCTGGCCCAGAATTCGAAAAATGCCTTTTACCAGGCGCTGAGGCATCCAGGTCTTTAGTGAATCTTGTTTAGATCCAGGTAAAGACGCTCATGGGAAAGAAGCGACAACACAGTCAATTGTTTGGCTTTTTCAAAGTTTCAAATGTTTACCATTGTTGTCGCTACCGTCAATCAGGAAGTTGAAGTTACAACAAGGTCGATTTTGCAATCAATTTACATGGTTCATGCCAGTAAAGGTTGACCTATTCATTGGATCACAAAATAAGATGATTAGGTTGACATTTTTTTCATGCTTTTTAAAAGCTTCATGTTAAAGCCACTGTCGCTAATGTTCTGATAACGCTTCTTTCCAATGAGCTTATGTAGATACAGATTAGACTTTGGCTGC
This sequence comes from Tigriopus japonicus, assembly GCA_010645155.1. Classification (NCBI taxonomy): domain Eukaryota; kingdom Metazoa; phylum Arthropoda; class Copepoda; order Harpacticoida; family Harpacticidae; genus Tigriopus; species Tigriopus japonicus. The sequence goes on from CM021315.1 coordinate 201,282, forward strand.
AACTACACTGTACGTCCACGTTAAATGAAATCATTAGTTTGGGCAATGATCGAGAGGAGCAAAACTTAATCCGTTTATTCCGCGATTCATCCCGTTAATCCAGACTCTCCCCCCATTTATCTCAAGAACCCAGAAAAGGGGGATAAATCGAAAAAGCTGCCGGTGGCTAAAGGTGGGGCAGCTCCATCGGTACTTGCAAAAGCCTATGGGATGAAGTCAGAGTTCACGAGGTCGTTGGCAACCAAGACAGAGACTTTCATTTGCAAAGAAGCGTCGTTTTGTCCAAGATGTGATTGTATCTCCTTGAATCTGGATGCTCTGAGAAAGCTGAACTTAGACAATCTTCTCATGGAAGATTGCATCTCTTGTCAAAATTGTTTCCAGTGGGAAAATTTCCGTTGGATGCATGCAGAATGTTTTGTGAAACGTGATGAAGTCGTCGGGGTACATGGGAAAAACAGTTTAGTTTCCCACAAATACCTGTATGTATGATTGATTAGTCTTTCCTAAGGCTGGGCTAGAGTTCTAGAGAGAGGAATGCCACTCACAAATCATGTTTTTTGTTATGATCCCATTCAACTGACAACTCAAATTCCTGAAATGGCGCCACGTTCAAATTAACCTAAAGACTTACATTTAACATAAAGACTTACATTTACATTTGTAGTTCAGGGTTACCATAATGTAAGGAACCAAAACAAAACAAAAAAATATCTATGAATTTTCCTCCAATAAGTTAATGTTAAAGAAGTGTTAATTACCAGATCTGACCACTTCAAAGATTATGCTGTTCAAAAGACAAATGGTTCTTTGGCTCAATAAAGTAAAGCATCAACGATAACCCAATTTCATCACACATTCAAAGGTTGGGTGAGTTTTTGAAAATGGTGCAAATTACTCGAATGTGAATTGTAAGGCTTACAAATGAAGCATGTTTTATCACAAGCAAAGGAAAACGTGAGACAAGGAAGCCTCCACTCTTGCGTTCATTTGTGGATTTTTTGAACATCTAAGTCAATGGGGCATGCATTAAGAATTCTCAAGTGGTCATTTTAAATCGCAACACTAGTTGTAAAACAGGGTCGTGGGCTGCGCTGAGTAGCTCAGCCCATTTTGCCAAATCAAGTCATTTCAATTTCAGCGTTCATTCAAAGAGTCTAGGTTTATGGAAACGATCAGCACGTTAAGATACCTTGGGTGGAGTTTGATCAATACTATGCAAAATCCATTTTCAGACTGTTTGAATAAAAAGCAATTAAGAAAGCCTTGTGCTTCTTCAAAAAATAGGACTTTACATTGATCCAAAAAATGACTCAAAGATCAAATTTGTTCATTTGATTCCATAGAATTGTATCAAGAAATAAAAATATTTCCCATAAAGTGAAATGAAAGTTTTTACAGTTTCTTTCTAGGACCGTATGATGTTACGTATCTTATTTTCTACCTAATAAACTGAGCATACACATTGCTAGGCGTAAGCAGAGGTAGCTAAATGTAAAATACGATCATTTCCAGATCACTTCCTGAGAATGTTTTGATCATATTAATGTTAGAAAAAATGTCGACAAAAGTGTCTTTTTCATTGCAGTGAAAAAATGAGATAAAAACCACGAGTACTGCAAATGAGAACCATCCAACTTCAAAAGTGGAATTGAGAATAATTTTTGGGTCATTTTTTGCTTGTGTTAATGGTCACATTCTTGAATGAAAGGAAGATATCAGCAGGTGACGGTTGTTTGTTTTTGAATCCTATAACTAGGAACACACGTTTAAGCTTTTGCGTTACACCAGGTCAATCCAGTACGTAGATGGACAATTTACCTACTTGTGGCTTCAAGAACGACTTATTGGTCTTGATTATGGTTATCTTGGTTATAGTTGGTCTTGATTCGCATGTTTGGTCACATTGATTGTCGGCTCAACACTTGTTGTGGTGGTAACATTCTCAACCCGAACAAAACGTCCCTGCCAAGTTGCCCCCTGTCAAATCAGACTCACAGAGTTCTAGAGTGGAGATTCCAGAACGGCCCGTCCATGAGACCATGAGGTCATGAAATTTCATTGTGTGTAGCAAGGGCCGTTTCTCATCACCGACCAGTTGAAACTTTGTAGAAGACAAATTTTTGAAAAACAAAGCTTTTTGAGCATGTGGCCTCCTGTCTAAGCTTTGCTTCTCCCAAATTATATTAGGTTCTCTATAATAATGATAATTCAATTACACGCGCATAAATTCACACAATTATGGGATTTGGCATTGAAAATCTGTCTTGTGCACTTTCATTTGTACTATTATCTTCCACTTGTTTGGGCAAGTATTTTACGATTTTCTTCGGAAATATTTGCCTCTTCACGCAACTTCGGGCCACTTTCAGTAGTAAACAAGGCAGACAAAACGCCGAGAATGGCCTCTCTATAGACTTCTATGATTAGATAAGGCTCGAGTTAAGGCCCACGATCTTTCGTTCATTCATTCGATTCTTCTGGAAGGCAGAGCACCATGAGAAATTGGACGAGTTCTTTTAC
>CM021315.1:212293-257005 GCA_010645155.1 Tigriopus japonicus
GTATCCTTGCCTTGCCCATTAGGATTGGAACCCATTCAACAGACTTCAGACAGATTCAATAGACCCTGAAGGCCAATTAGCAGACCTAGTTGGGCAACCTATCGTGAATATGATGGAGATTGGATTGTTTCCATCACTTCTGTCAATGTCAGGACTGATACCAACACTGGCTCTGAAAGTGGTTATATAGAACAGGGGTAGGCAACCTGTGGGCCCAGGGGTGGTCTTTGGTGGCCCTAGGAGCTAGGGGGAAAGTCCAAAATAGTGGTCCCGTGAGCTATCCATTGTCATTGACATTAATCTTTTTCTTTCCATTCATGGTGGCCCTAAATTAAAATGCAAACTAGGATAGTGAGTGAGTGATCTACCAAGTGAAAACACTGAAAACGTCAATCGAATCAAATGAACAGCATTTTTTTTTCTAGCCCTTTTACGATTTTTAACCGACACGAAGGAATGTATTTCCAGTAAGAAGTCATTTAGGTCATTGTTTATAAAATAATTGATCCAGTAATGAATTAGAGTTAGCTGCCCTAAATTAAAATCCCTGAATATAGGGTTGGTCTGGAGCCGTTTGTAGGAAACGATCCAAGTCACGTTGTAGCCTGTCAAAGTCATCCTGTATAGAGGCTCATCTAATACGTAGAATCGTCGGAGATATTCTGGAAGTATGTTAAACAAATTGGGTCCTCTGTTCAAAACAAAGGAGGCTTTTAAATTGATTGGCAGCTTGTTGTCGGAGGAGGTAGGAAGGCATTTTGGGATGCAGTTTCTACCTCTCCTCTCGCTATAGGAGTGCTCAATTCCTGGGTTCGGACAAAGGTCATGAAGACATTTGAAGACGTATAAGATTAAGTATCGCTCGTACCTTCGTTGAACACTGTACAATTGAAGAGTATCGAGCCTTTCCCAATCATTCAGAGTCTTCATTCCAGAGATACAACGAGTAAAGCTTCTCTGGACCTTTTCGATTTTATTTAGCCCTGCCGCAGTTATTGGGGCCCAAATGGGCGAGGAGTATTCCAGATGAGGCTGGACAAAAGATTTTGTTTGATTCTGGCTATCGTTTATTTCAGAATGAACAGAATAGAGAGAAACTTAGAGAGAAGAAAGGTTGCGTTAGAGCAAGAGATATTCGAAGTATTAAACACGTCCCCCAAATTTTTATGGCAATCAAATATCATAAAAATTGAAAAATCAGATGTTATGAAGAATGGACTCCCATCTTAATCTAATTTCCATCAAAAGAGATGTTTATCAATAAAGTCTGAAAAATGCACTGACTTATTAGCCAGACGTTGGGATCGTCTGGGAGAATTTTCAAGTTTTGCCGATGCTGGCTGGCTTGTCATTCGAATCTTCGTTTTGAAGGTTGGGCAAGTATTCACTTTTCAGACGAATAAATCTTCTGTTCCGCCAAAACACTTTGCCATTGGATGAAATTAAGTATGACTTCCTCTTCTTACATACTTTTGATATGACACCTTCGGAATCCCAGACCTTTGTAATGGGATTTTGAATTAGGACCTTGTCCTCAGTTTCCAACGGCGCAAGATCACGATGGATGTCGAACGAATTCTTCATTTTGTCTATAGACATTTCTTTTTGGAGTTTCATATCCATGAATTCAAAATTAGGCATGATTGCACCTTTCATCACTCTGCACGCATCATCCAGTGCGTCTCCAAGAACGTCAGCATACTCGGACTTGATCTCAAGGTTATCTTCTGGAGCCTCTTCCTTGACATCCACTTTTGACTTCAAATCGCATACATACTTAGCAAAGTCATTGGTAGGACTTGGAAAATCTGTAGGGATGATTTTCAACGCGATTAAGTCACGCCAAGATATTAAACTTTCATCATGCAAACTTGACGAAATAATAGCATTTATCATTGTACTTTGGTTGTCACATTGAGCTTGTACAAAAATGCTTCCCTCGCAATTCATTCGAGAACCATTGGCTGCATATAACTTATCTTGAGATTTTGAGTATTTTATGTTGTGCTCATGAAGGATATTCTGGGCAATAAGAATAATCTTTGGCTAGATGTTCCATTGTCCCTCTTTGCAATTGTCCATTTCTTTCGGTATTTTGGGTTTGTGACTTTGGCGACTTTTCCCTCTGGATTCGTTGCTCTCAAAGCGGCGTGTGCGCTCTCCCATGCGCGCGCTTCTCTTTCAATATCTGGAAGAGTTGGATTATTGAGTTTGAGAAACTTCTCCTTGAGTTGGGGGTTGCAAGTTCCACTTATCAAACGAAATACGTAGATATCATCAATCGTCAAAGATTGCAAATCTGCTTCTCTGCCTCTTTGTTTCATTTGGCTGGCAAAGTATGTAAATGACTGACCTGAAACCTGAGACATGCTGAAAAATGTGTGGCGCCTACTAAACAGAGGATACTATAATAGCAACTCCTCTTCCAAAATGGCGATACATGAGTCATCTCCGAATATGGGCGTATCCACCTGTACTTTAGCACGAATGGTCTTTGGTTTCAAAGTTTCGTTCACTCGGGACCTTGGAATGGACTGTCCAGTAGGAACCAGGGTAGTAGCATGTTGGAGATTTGGTTGAGCTGGTGCTGGTAATTGGGCAGTTGCGAGAGCTCTGAAAACCTTTTGACTTGGAGATGCCCGACCTTTCTCATATTGTTCCAATTTGGTACGAGCCTCTCTATAAACACTTCGCTCATTTGTAATCTGTTGAATTCTAGCGTAAGTGTCCCCCACAATTTGAATACGAGTCAGGTATGCATCATGAGCATCCTGTAGCTGTTTCACGGTGTATGAAGAAGGATTCTCTCGGATGAATTCAATTAAATTATTCACCACTTTCACTGCTCGAGTTATGTTACCCTTATTAGTTGGCAATGATGCCTTGAGCCGCGTAAGCTCCTCTTTAAACTCGAATGGCAAAACTTCCAAAAAAAGTTCTCATCATTGTCTTCATCACCGACATCCTTTACGGTGTCATCCAGATTGTTCGAATTAGTTGGAGGTTGACTGTGTGTACTCCCTTGAGCACCACTTTTGTCACTCTTTGGTGGCATGATTCAATCCAATGAAATGGATTGAAAAGTTCTTTAGAGCCACTGCGCCATGTTTGATTCTGGCAATCGTTTATTTCAGAATGAACAGAATAGAGAGAAACTTAGAGAGAAGAAAGGTTGCGTTAGAGCAAGAGATATTCGAAGTATATAACAGTTTTATAGCTAGTTTTCATAGTGTATGGATCTCTGGAGCAAAAAGTGCGCTAAATCCATCCACATGTTTGAAACGCTTTGGTAACTTTGATTTTGTCATGTTCTTCAATTTTCAATTGTTCTCTATTGAGTGTCGAAAAAAGCGACCTCCAGCGGCATTTATGGCATTTCCTGTAATGGAAAGTAGAGAAATTCCGAAAATATGCCCTTCACTTTGCTAAGTTTAAATGCTTCTCGTACATCCCCAGTGATTTAAAATTGGCAGCAGCTAACAGCAAGTTGTTAATAATTGTATCAAAAACAGTCTAAAATTTTAAGGACATCAAGATTTTTGCCTCATTTTAAAGTTATTACAGGTTTAAAAAGTCAACTTCAGTTTCAAAATTAGTTACCCTCTGTATATGAGAAAGGGGAAAAGGAGAAGGCAAGAAGGCAAGTCAGCAAAATCAGAGCGACCAATTTCAGACATTAAAAATGGAGTTGGGGAGGCTTTCAGACATGTGGACTTACAAGAACACAACTTTTGAAGTTAGAATAAATGGCTCTAGAATGAAATGAAAAAAAAATACCAGACACTGCTAAAACTTGCATAAAAAGCTAAAGTTGTTACTAACATAGACAGGGTCTCTTAGTATTGTGTACACTCCACGTTTTGACTCGTGAGACTCTCGCAGGTCTTTAATCTTGAATTTACAGTATATCGGTATATGGCGCACAGAATATTATCCAAATAGGTCGGTTTGCTTATTCCAGAAGGATCAAATGTCAAAGTTCTGAATTTTTTCTCCATCTAGTTCCATGTCGTTTACCCAATCATATAATTGGTCTAAATCATCCTGTAGGTCCTTAGAATGAGAGTTTCTACCCAATACCAGTTTGGTGTCGTCGGCATATGAAGAGATAGAAAAATGAAAAGGCATTCGTTGTAACGGTGCAATGAAGCGAATAAAATGAATGGGACCCAAGATTTGATCAAAAAATTGATCAAAAATGAACAAATGAATCAAATTGATTGATTTACAAAAACACATCCACTTTATTGCTCTGTATCACATAATGACATTGCTCAAGACCTAACTAACCACTGTGTTCGGGCACCTTCCACTGCCAAAGCTTGGCGTCCTCATACAGTTGTTGAAGGACATCGGGGACAGCATTCATGGCCTCAAACTCGCAGTATTTCCCGTAGAGCTCCAAGGCAGTCACGGCGTCTTCTGTGGAATCGTGATTCCCACCTTGGATAACTTTGCCCAGGAAATACCAGGCCAAGAATTGCAAGGACAGCATCCTCCGCTTGGGCAGGTGGAACAAATGGACTGTATCCACCACTTGATCCATGGGCACGACAATGTTGAGGGCCTCAAAGTCGTTCTTGAGCCCATGTCCCACGAAGATGCATCCTGCGTCCACCAAATATCGGATCTTCTTGTAGGTGGTCTTGAGCGTCGTCAGGTATTTGGAGCTCGTCGATGGATCCAGGTCACCAGGGTATATTCCAGAGTACCGAGTGACATAGTCGAAGATCTCTTCCTCGCAAGAGATGTAATCGTCCACAAACGGTACTACAAAATTGAACAGGAAGATATTAGATATTCCACAAGATGATAACAACTAAATTGCAATTGAATGTTTACCTCCGATCATTTTTCCCGAGCCTCGAATGCAGGTGACACGTGCCACAGCCCTTTGGGCAGCTTTGACAATCTGTTCCCGGCCAGATGCGTCCATGACCAAAACTTCCGGTTTCAATGTGACCATTTCGGCATCAAGTCCCACCAGATCACCTCGTTGAGGAACTTGATCAGCCTCCAATGGCCAAAAAGTCTCGGGAATGCCTTGGACCCGACTGGGATTAAAAACGTCGAAGTCCAAAACGGGTTTGCTTGGAGCTTCGGTGATTTTTGCACCCACTCGCCGATAAACCATGGAAGTTGGTACTCGACAATGCTGATTGTTCCCTGTAGCCTCGAAGATGCTGATGGGATCAATGCTGAAGTCATTGAACAAGTACCATTGACTGACCTTTAGATAGAAAGAAGAGGAGAGCAAAATTTACAACCTATGAAAATGTGAGTTTATAAAACTAAAGAGTACCTACCGGTGAACCAACCCTGGCATGATAAAAGCTGCCCACATTGACGACGGCCACCACATTCAAAGGAAGCCCGGTTCCTGGATCCATAACAATGTAACACACGGAATGCCTGAAACAAGTTATTTAAATAATCTCTTTTTTGTGATATGCAAGAAAACTAAAACGACGCATAATTAACTTGTCTAATTTCCTATTTACATTCCATCTAGCAATTTGATAGATCGACATAAGTCCCCATACTTACAGTTCATATTGAGCCATCTCGAGAAACTCCTCACTCTCTTCAGAAGACAACTCGGTGGCTCCTCCCTTTAGATTACCGTTGGCCAATCGCTGAAGCGTGATTCGCTCGGGGATCCACGATTGGCCGTTCGACGCTCCCTCTTCACAGTCAGTGGCCAATTGCGCGCTCTGCTCACGCCAAAAGTCGAGGCCGTCGTCGTCTTGACCCAATCCAGTATTTACCGTGAGCGAGGAGGGCAAAAACTGGATCTGGCGCTTCTGATTGGCCATTTGAAAACGCCGACAACGGCCACACCAAGAAGGCTTTGATTGTGCAGAATTGAGAGAGGTGCACAAAATGTCCTCAAAGCTTACTTGGACCTTTGGTTTGGGATAGGTCAGGGTGCACAAACTATCATTGTCACTTTCAACACTAATGCAACCCTGACAAATGGAGCATTTGGCCACTTGCACTCCTTGAATTCTGCTCTTTTGGGCAAGCTTAGCGTCCATCACTTCAAATTGTCCAAGCATGAATCGATTCCACGCTTGAACCACGGCACTCATGTTCGCTTGCCCTTGGGATTCACTGTCACTAAACACCAATCCCAGAGCAATGGCCTCTGAATTCGTTCGCAGGGCGCGCAAGAAGTTGGCCGGTTGGCAAGGCAAACCTGTGCTCTGATCCATCATGTGGAACAAGAAGGCCAGTTCACACACCAAACACTTGTCCACATTACACGAATGGCAGAGCACGCACTGACGAATGTCTTCTTGAAAGTACAATGCCTGGATCATGGCATTGCAATAAGCATTGGGCAAGCAGCCTTGTAAACCACAAAACCCGGTGCGGTTGAACTGATGGTAGTTCGTGACGTCCATTCCCCACTTGCCAATCGTGATGGACAATTTTCTGTAGAGGGCAGGAATTTGGTTGATTTTGCTCTCTCTACGCGACTTAGGGACATTCTCAGTGTGGAGGCTAAAAGTTGAACAAAGGGCAAACTATTGTTTTTTGATGATAACAAAATACTCGTAGAAGTCACAAACCTGATGTCATTTTCCGCACACTCTTCAGAATTGTGGTGCTCTTGGTAGTCGATCCATCCTTTGTATTCCAGAGACACGGGATCAAAGAGGCGATTGGACATGTGTTGAAGAATATCCTCAACTTTGGACTTAACTAGGGAATCTGCAAATGAAAAAAACCAAATGCGTTCATTACCTACCATTTCTTTAATTTCGGGTAAACATGTTGAGCCATTTAAGAAGCAAATAGTTTACCATTGGATCCTTGACTTTGCGGTTTAAATGGGGTGGCTGACAAGTTAAAGGAAAAGTTTGCCATTTTGAAAATCAGTGGCTTCTTGTCAATGAAAAAGTATTTCTAGCAAATTGGAGACGTGTGGTCTTTGTCCAAATTCGCTGAAGAATGATTTTGTATTCAAGAAAGGGTTCCAATTACAACTTCAAGCTCGCCGGTGAGCGCACTCTTCCTGTGCAGTCGCCAGTGACGACTGGCGAGTGGCACTCGCCCAAGCGTCTGTGGTTCAACTATCAACCACCAAAGCTGAAGACTCGAGACCAAAAGGCACTAAAGACTAAAGAGGATCCATTGCCGTTTTGGTTTTTAGTGTCAAACAGCTGACCACAACCAAACTTTTCAACAGGCAATAAACCTTTTCTGTCATAAAATATGGCAGCACTGCCAACTCCTTGCATAATCCATATCGCGAAATCGATAGCTATTGGTGGAACTCGAAATCGAACTAATTTGAGTGTTGCCAAATTGGTCCCTCTTTAGGTCTAGCTAAAAAGTTCTTTACAACCTGCCCTTTTTAACAGCTATAAGCTTCAGAGTCAAAAATGACAGCACTCCTAGTTCGATACACATCACTACAGTTCGAGGGCTCCAGAACTGGTCACCCTTCAGACGAGCTCTTAAGCCCTCTTAAGTCTTCAATTAGATTTTGAATTCGACGTTCTCAAACTCGGGATTTATCAACATCTGGCGCCGAGATGCGACTAAGTTAAGGGAATGTTTCATCATTCGCCTGAATTCGCTTCAAATTTTCTTTGTTGCAAGGTTCTATTCAGGGCGGGCAATAGACCTGTTTTCGTTTTATTTGCCTCGAACAAGTTGCGTAATTAATGCCATACATGAGTGTCCCAATTTTGATTACTCTGAAAAGCAAACTTTATCTCCATCTAAATTTCATTTCACACCTCCAGCTTTTGGCAAAAGTTCGACAAGAGATTATTGACAGTAAACGGAAAAAATGTCTCTCAGATCTTGAATCTATTCCCTCGAGACATCTTTAAGCTCCCACCAACGACACGCTAAGTGATTGATTGACTGAGGGAGGTTGAAGTCTGCAGGAAGATTAAGTAAGCGTCCTGTTAACAATTCAATGGGCTAAGATATGAAACCAGAATAAAATTCGTAAACGTTTGTCGTTGATGATTTGTCTCAATTATTCTAAATTTAAAAACGTTGGGGTCCTGATAGAAACAGATACAATCAACCGCGTTTAAATATTCCGTCCAAAAGTGGGTCATTCTAATACCACTCGTGAACCCAACAAAAGATTGATTTTTCCGATTCGATTGAAACCCAATCGGCCATTTGGTGTTTTCATCACTATTCTTTCCAAATCAAGGCTAATTCACATCAACAGATAATTGCTAGAGCCTAGTACGGGAGAATTCAAGTAAAGTTCAAGAAAATCAAACCCAATCAAGGATTGATTACAATTCGAGGTCAGATTCCTGTAGAAACATTAGCCAATTGGTTTTTCCTCGGACAAGTAGGACAAATGATTCAAATGGGCAAAGAGAAACTCTGCCAATCCATTACAGAACATAATGCATATATTAGTTGAATACTGGAATGCTTACCTGACCTATCGGGAGAAAAGTGTGTTAAATCGCTAATTACTCAATATTTTGACAATAATTCTTCAAAATGATTCTTTCATTGCATATATCTACCTCTTGGCTTATCACACAAATGAGCACAAATTTCAACGTCCATCTGCAAGCCTTCATAGACATGTTTGAAACAAAGCACTCGCTCATTTTACTACTATGGAGACAAGGAAGTTGGCCCCAGCGGAAAGAAAAAAAAAGTTGGTACAAAACTGGGCCGGACTAACCCATTGGGAAAGGACGAGGAGCAGCTCATCTTGATTTTCAGTGTTTTAGTTTGAAGAATTTGAAATCAAGGAATGCTGCACTAAGTTGCAGTATTTTGGTTGCAACGGAAAGAAGGTGGAGTGGTAGGTCGCTGCTTTTCAGCCGTGAGCCATTGACCAGCGCAGCTACTGAAGCTACTGAACAAGCGAGATAGCCGCTCTGTGAAACTCGAATTCGACCAACTGGAGGATTCTAGAAACATCGATAACGTGTCCACCATTGTGATTGTGAGATGTCGGAAAATATGGGAGAAGCGTCGACCTTGGGAATGAAAAATGAAGGAGACAAATCATGAAGACCAAAGCCAAGGGAAGATAATGAACTTTGCTCTTTTAAACAGGGTGGGCATTTTTCGACATCGAGAGCATTTTGGACACCCTAGTGTCCAAAAGTGTCCAAAAGTGTCCAAAAGTGTCCGAAAGTGTCCAAAAGTGTCCGAAAGTGTCCAAAAGTGTCCGAAAGTGTCCAAAAATACCCAGAAGGTGTCCAAAAATCCCCAGCGGGTGTCCAAAAATCCCCAAAAGATGTCCATAAGTGTCCAAAAGTCTAACAAACGTAAAAGAAAGTTGTACAAATCAGACAAAAAACCAGTTGCACTACAAAAGTAATTAAATTCTAAAGAATGCATGGTTGTGTACTTAAACAAAAATAGTTCTATTAATGAGAACATTACTTGGAGAAATAAACTTTGCCATGATAACTTGTTCAATAATTGTTAAAAAAATAAATGTTTTGTTTATACAATATGGTAAAATGTGTGTAACTGTTCAAAATGTTTCAAGATTTACATTTTAATTCCTCATATGTAAACAAGAGTCTTGTCTTTTTTAATAGTAAAACAACACTGCTTTAATTCTTTGGCAAAAACATTATAATACCCACATTACAATGTGATATCAGTTTGAGTGTTTTTTTTATTATTGTTAACATTTCTTGGACAGTCAGGTTAAAAGACTTCTTGCCTCTTGGATGGGAAACACTTGCAACAATGATAAACTTTGGAATATAAATCAAAATACTAAGTAACCTTCTCTTGTCACAAATCAAGACACAATTAGCTTTAAAATGTACTCGCATACTATGTTTAACATGAAGTGTGGTGTGAGTGTATTATTAGTAGTCCCAGTCTCACATTCGTTTGTTCGTTCATTCCTTCAGTCGATCATTCTTTCCCACATTTTGAACGATGCTCGGTGGTCAAATGAAAAGAGTGGAAAGTTCAAATGTCCAGTTTGGCCTTCAAGTTATTGGCTCATTTAATGTATTAAGTGTAAGTTTCTTATGCTGAATTGACTTATTCTTGCTTAGATTTCGTCAAGTGACGTTTATTTTGGAGAGAAAGTTTGTAGAATGTTATTCTAAAAAATTTTTTAACCATTATTTTTCGAATTACTATTTTTGGACACTTTTGGACACTCCTATTTTTGGACAGCCTTATTTTTGGACACTTTTGGACACCTTTTGGACAGGGGTGGACAAAATGTCCAAAAATCAAATGCCCACCCTGCTTTTAAAGCTTTGAGCTAATGACCTAACACTTTGCCGTAACAAGATTCTGCATAGCAACAGATTATCCCCATTGTTGAGAAAGTTCAGCTTGAGCCACACTTACATCAGGCTCGTAAATGATTTCCAAAGAGACAAGACTGGCCCAATATTATCTTCTCATTGGCGCCCACAACTTTTAAACAAGAGTAGTTCATGAGTAGTTTTAAAATTACCCGTTACTAGAGGGAAACTTTACGCGATCAATGTTGATCATTTCTATCTTGCTGGCAACGTTATAATTTTCTGGCACTCAAAGAATTGTTTTATTGATGAATTAGGTAATTGAGAGCTAAGGTTTAGGTGTTTTATTCATTTTACCCAACCATGCAAGCAACACCAAGGAAGATTTCGTATTTTGTAGCGAGTTCAAAGATCGGAAGATGGGGAAATCGCTCATGGAGACATTAGTGTCGGCCTTTTAAAGGATAACGACAAGAGTCATTTTTAACATTGTTGTCTCCTTTCCCAAGAGACAACGTCAAAAAGTCAAAAGATGATCTTTTGATTATCCTTTCGATATCGAATAACGTTACAGTGAAGATGCAAGATTTCTGCATTGTTTTCAATTTCGTATTCGTGATTTTTCGTGACATTCGTGAAATAGCTGGCTTTTGGAATTGCCGAACCGCCGTGGAACGAAAACACGTTGACCAGGAATGGAAAGAAAGATCAATAATTGGGCAGATCAAACATCTTGCGTCTGAGACCAGTGCTGTGCCCACACGGATTTCTTGACGCCATCGACAATTCAGTCGCTCAAAACCATGAACTCTTTCACAATGTGAGAGGCGAGGAAAGTTTCACTTTTTGAGAGGTGAGATTAACGGCAAAGCGTTTGAAAGGCACGCCAGGGAAATTAACCACCTAACCCATTTCTCCCAGCCACACATGATTTGCTGCGGATAGTCAAAAGTACGAGGGATATCCAGAATACTAGGTGGGGTGAAAAGTAACCTCCTTGACCGACAAAATGCAATGTTACTGTAAAATATGCTTTTAGTGCCTTGTAGTTCATTCATATTTAGGCATTCATTTCAAATTTCAATGAATTATTGCCCTTCATTTTTAATTTGATAGCTCATTGATGTTGACGTCTTTGGCATCATGTTGAAAATAAATCTGATGATTTAACGGATTAAAACGTCAATATTTTCTCTAAAGAGACTTCTTTTCAATGGCGTCTTCTTAATCAAACTCGTTTATTTTTCTTCTTATCGGAAAATCACATCAACAAATCTAGAAACCTATAATTTAAAAGAAAAGCGCAAAATCTCTGTTTTCCAGAACACTCCCCCACTGATCGCTTCAAAGGGATCAGATCGAATGTTAAGGCTGTCCCATACAAGTTAAAACAAATATACGATTATAAAGGACCGATCCCAAAACACAGATTGTTTTAGGATCTCGAATGAGAACAACCATGCCAGTTTTCAGCTCAAAATAGCGTCCATGATGCCATTTTCTAGTAGGTTGAAGCTCAAGAAGATAATCAGTTCTGGCGTAGGTGGTCCAAGGACTAAGTCGAGCTTTTCTATGTTTCCATCTTTTGACGAAAGGAGGACCATCTTCGGCATTTCCATAATAATCTGGGAGAGTATCCATCCTACGTCCGATCACAAGTTCGGCTGCAGTGATAGAGTGATGCTCCTCTGGATTATCCTTGTTCACTACAAGTGGTCGATTGTTGACGACTCCTTCAACTTCTATTAAAAGTGTCTCAAGATCTCGAAACGACAACCGCGATTTTTGGAGCATGATCCTCAATGGAGTTTTTATAGTACGGACCATTCTTTCCGCTACTCCATTACTCCAGCAAATGCTTGGACCTACCGTTTTTGTTTTTTACTGTTTTGAACGTACCGGGTACGTTTTGTCCTCATTTAAGAGCCAAAAGTGGGCCACTTCAACTCAAATAACTAAACACAAGATCAACATAATTTCAATTAACTTCAATTCAACAGGTTTCTAATTGAACCCTAAACATGTTTGCATTGACTAATTTTCGAAAAAAGTAAATTTTTGAAGGATTTCGATTTATAACTTTTTATCCTTGCCAAACTTTGATATATGTAGGAAATCAAAGCTGTTCCCCTTGGGTTCCTGAGTCCGAAATTGTGTCTCATTGTGTTCCAGTTGATTCCGTGCCTTCCTCGTTTATCTAAACCACTGGGTTGGTGGAAAGAAACTGGGCGGGACCAATTTCCAATCCTTTCGATTTGTTCCAAAAGTATTGACCCCTCCCTGCCTCATCTGTCTCCTCTAAACGTGTCTTTTCTTCGGTGGCTCAGATTATTTCTAAAAAGAGAAATCGTTTCGCCAATGAAAATGCGAGCCAATTGATATCCTTGTAAATCTTCACCGGAATTTGGATAAGGTGAAAATTGTCAAATATCATTAAACACTTGATGTTGAAGAATAATATGATGATTACATGTGAATCATTGTTAATAAACTAGGATACATGGTAACATTGTTTTTTTGCACCGGTCGCTGTTTATACTGATATTTTTTAACTTGTTCATTGTTCTCGCGTTTGTTTATTTACAGAAACCTCGTTCGGGAGTGACCATTGTCACTTTTTGAAAACTTTTTAAAAGCAATGCTTGTGCTTTAGGTTTGAGAACTTAAAAAACATAATCAGGAGTATAGGTTTACATTTCATAAAAATCGTCATTTTGTTAACAAGATCCTAAAGTTCTCTGTGACAAAAAATAAAACTTACATTTTAGCTTTAGCCACAATATTATTTGTAGCACTTAACAATACCATCGTTCAGCAGCAACTTATTGGTTTTTATTTAGAATTGTTCTGAAAACATGAGACATAACATACCAAATCCATCATTTTTTGTTAAATGGTAAAAGAATACTTGAATCAGGAAGTAGCCTTAAATTCAGCTTTTAATATATGGCAAGTTTGAACTTTGTCAGAAAACAATCAGGAACCATTTGCTTACAATCGCAAAAATCGAACTAGTCAGAGTTGTGAGACACGGAGAAAGATGTGTTTTTTGTCAGGAATAAAACTTTGAGTCACCCTATTGAGGTGTACTCGGTGTACTATGCTTGACATAGAGCTAATAATAGAAGGACGATAGAGCCGGTTAAGCGATTAGACTAAATCAAAGTTTCCCAACATGCAAGGTGGCCTCAAAATGATTTTAAAAGATATCTTGATTAATTCAAAGGAAAACATGTTCTTTCTAAACAGACCAAGTTGAGATTTTGGGATGGAAAGACGTTATAAAATCTCTATTTTTATAACGCTTCTGGGACAGTGTCTGTCTTCCGGTTCGGTTTTGGACTCGGTAGTTTGGGATAGTTCGGTTCGATTTTGACTCGGTTCGGTGAACTCGAAACTCGAAAACTTGCTCGAAATCCATTAGTACTTTTTTCACCTCCCGTCAGTCCATTATCAGTTCGTGTGTTGGCTACTCAGTGCCTTAGTATAAAAGCCTACCACGAATTCTTCATTGAATCATTCCACGTCAATGAGATGGGGGCTTCACACGTACTAATTATTGTGCGAGTGATATGAACTTTCGGCAAAATAGTCGAGATGTAGAGCAATGAATTGATTTGTAGGGCAGTAAAGTGATTTGTAGGGTAGTAAAGTGATTTGTAGGGCAATAAAGTAAGTAGCGGGGAAGTAATATTTTGGTCTTAACCTCCTTGGGCTTGGAGGAAGTCTCATAAAAGGAGAAGGCGGCTAATAAATAGTATTTATCGACAGCCTTATCCTTTTATGAGACTTCCTCCAATCCTAAGGAGGACAAGTCCATAATAGTTTTGCTCTCTACAACCTACTTTACATCTCTGCTGTGGCGGGATCGATGAGGACGGATGTGTGAATCGGGTCGATCCTCGGGAGCGATGCCACAAAGTTCCAACGGTCACCAGATTGCCTCTTGACCGTTAAGTTCGATGTTGGAATCGAAGACCGAGATTAGAATAAAGATGATGATGATAATGATGATGTCCCAAATATAAGATAGGAACGGGAGTGGTTCGATGGCTAGCTAGCTACTTCAAAGCACACAAACCAAGCTAAGAAGACTAGCTAAGAGAATGGACACAATAAGCACACAGACTATAATGGTGTTAGCGCAATAAAGCGTTTACTCTTATTGGTACTGTATTAGTGGGTACGGGGGTTTATATACAGAAGTATTTCACCATGCTACATATCATGCTCAGACTTGATGCTAGTCTGAGATCATCCAATGATCACGCGTATGGAATGGCGTGATCGCATGATGGTGCACAGGCTTCATAACTGCACTTGTTTGACCAGTCCTTATAGTCCATGAACAAACATATCGTCGCGTTTAAACGCGACATAGGCATGATGTAACACATATGCCTCATTGGTGACGGGGGATTTCGTATAGGGGTATACAACGGTTGCTTGGTTCTGTGCCTAGGTCGTCGGTTCCACTACACTACAAACCACTGTATTGCCCTATGACTCAATTAATTTACAGGGTGCGTATGGTATTTGTTGATCGACTTTGGTGGTGTTTTTGGAATATCTGTTAGAGCTATAGGTTTGAAATTTTGTTAGCTCAAAAATGAGTCATATGTGAGTGTGTGGACGAAAAATGGCATCAAAAGAAGAATTTCCAGTTCCAATTTGGTGGAAAAGACAAGAGGTCTTGTAAAAAATTCGCGCCGGAAAGTACAATAAACAAAGTCTGGCTGTAGGAAAGTTTTGGCGATTTCGTTGGACCGGACTTAATTTTGACCTCCTAACTCTTCGGATCTCTATCCGTTGGATTCTTTCATATTGGGCGTGGTTAAAAGACATACCAACCGAACTCCATGTAGCTTCAAGTACATAACAATTGCACAGTACAGTCGTTATTCGATTTAGTCACATCCCTATAGTCACAATTATTCAATTTAGTCACAATTGCCCTGCTGACCGATTTTTTACTACATAAATGACTCGCTTAGTCACAATTTTGGCATTTTTGGTGACTCGATTTAGTCACAATTATTTAGTCAAACCATAGATTTTTTCCCAGTTTTAAGGCCCGTTTACACTGCAGTAAAAACTCGAATTTGATACAAAATTTTTGAAATTCGAAATTAAGTCAAATTCGAATTTCCCGCCAAAAATGATGACGTCACTAGTACTTCGGACATATTGTCAAGGGGAATCCTTTGGACTCGATGTTCACTTGGGATTACAGAGAATCGAAAATCATGCCTCCACAAGTGCAGCTCAAGAAAAAAGCAACCTTTGATTTCAAACTATTTTAAGAAACAGGGAGAATGACTTTGTTCATAATTGGAACTGTTGAAATAAAGCTGCTTAGGTCAAGCTTATAACGACTGTTTTTACCCTTTATATAACAAATTTGGTCTCAGAAGCCCCATATTCACATAGTCACAATTATTCAATTTAGTCACAATTGGCCTGCTTCCCGACAACTGTGACTAAATTGAATAACGACTGTACTTTGCACGTCTGAAGCCCCCATCTCATTGACGGGGAATGATCTGGTGTAGAAGTCATGGTAGGCTTTTATCCCAAAGCGCTGAGTAGCAAACACACAAACTGATGATTAGGGCTGAGGAGGTTGACCTTTTTTAGGTTTTGTTTTAGGTTAACTTTTTGGACAAATTATGACATAATAAGAATGCCTAAAATTACATTTAAAGTTTTTCAGGTTGACTCAATTACACCTTTTACATAGGCTTTTCAGACCGCAGACCAATTTAACCTACTATTTCCTGTCCTACAACAGTTTACTCTTTCCAAGAGTAAAAGCAGTTGAGCATAGACGGAGGCAATGAACATTTTTTTGGCAGTAAGGGGAAAGTGACAGAAAATGGCAGTATAGACTAGTTTGTTGCAATGAAATTGGTTAAGTCGCAGAATATGGCAAAAAGTGGCAAGGCAGGCAAAAAAAAAGACCAAATCAACCGAGATCGAAATTTTAGACCTAAAAGATAAGATCAAAAATTTTCGCCCTAAAAACGAAATGAACTGATTAAAAACGAGAAAATTGTCGCTCAAAGGTGGCAGAATGTGGCGGTATGTGACTTCAAAAAATGACAGTGAGCGCCCGAAATTGGCAGTATTTCAAACAGCTTTTGGCAATGTCGGCCTGAAACCACCTGATAACCAGGGCCACCAAATTTTGGTAAAAAAATTGCCAAAAAATGTATTTTTTTGTAGTTTTTCTTGGAAATAATGTAATGAAATCGGATTATTTGGTAGCTTTTTTGGTAATTTGGTAATTTTATTTTCGAACCTGTTGATCAATGATCACCATAAAAACAGTGTGCTACAATAAATCTGTCAAGGTTCTCCTCTGTAAAGTTTGTTCTTTTGTCACTAAGAATGTCTTTATAGACAGAAAATGAGCGTTCAACATCAATAGAGACCAACGGTGCAAATTTAAGATTGGCAATATCTGCGGGCATCATGTCTTGGAGTTGCTCATCACCGGAACCATCAACAAGAAACTTGGCAACAGCCCTCATTATGGTCAGGTCAGGATTCTTTCTTAATACTCGTACGTTAGCCATCTTTTGTTGAATTTCTTGACCATTGCTCTCACTGATCTCATTTAAATTCTTTTGAACATTATTGACAATGTCCAAAGTCTCGGTGATAGAGAGGCCTTTGGATTGGAGCTTCTTGATTGCCACTGAAATGTGGGAGAAGTTGGCCTTGAAAAAGGCCAAATCAGAGATGATTCCTGGGGTATCAAAGGCTCTTTGACAATTGACAATAGAAATTGCTTCATTGTCAACAAACTGGTCTACCACAACCTTAACATCTTGAAAGTGGTCGGCATAGTAGAGGCTAGCCTCGAGCCAAGTCTCTCAGCGAGTGACAACTGGAGACGGCGGGAGACTTAATTCGGGGTTAACCTCTTGAAACTTAGCACACCTTGATGGAGCTTTGTTAAAGACGGCTTTGCTGGTTGAAATGAGCTCGTTGACCCTTGGGAACATCTCCCGAATCTTCTCACAAACACGGTGTAAGGCGTGAGCCAAACAAGTGATGTGCATGGCCGAAGGATAAATCATCTTAAGCAAATGGCCAGCCTTGAGCATATATGCGGCCTGATCAGTTACTATTAATTTAACTCGGTCGCTCTGGAGTTCGGGAAGAATCTCGCGCAAAGTATCATTAATGGCTTGGACAATGCTGGAAGAATTAGTCTTTGGTAGGAATTTGCATTTGACAAGATACGGCTCGTGGTACTTCTCTGAGTCCAAACGTCCAAAAATCACATTAGCAACATAACGCTTCTTGATGTCAGTGGTCTCGTCAATACTGATCCAAATTGACTTGTTGTTTAATTCAGCCCTGATCTCTTGAATTGCCTCGTAGTACAGCTCTGGAGCATACTCGGATCGGAATGTTTCTCGGCCGGGCATTTTAACCTCCAAGTATTTATTCAAACAGTCTTGGATTGCCTTGTTGTCGAGCTTCCAGAACGGAATGTCGGCCGACATCATGGCCTTACACAGGTCTTTGCCGAATAAATCAGACTTTGACATGGTCTTTTTGGGTTGGACAGCTTCACTAAGAAGAGCTTGAGAAGTGGCGGCGGCTTCACGTGAAAGCCTGGTATTAAAGATGTGCGATTTGCTGTGGATGTTCTGCACTAGAGTGGACTTCATGGGGGCACTGAATTACTTGGCACAGATCCGGCAGAAGATATTCTTAACCCCAACAATTTTGAAGGGGTGCTCTGGCGACTTGTTGAACTCCAAGAGCCATCGTTGACGAGTTTTGAGCGACAGAGTGGATCAAATCTCTGATTGTTGACTAGTAACTTTTTCACGTGTCGGAATCCACCTTCATCGACTACTGAAAGATGTTTGGAGAGCTTGGAGCAGGGCTACCAGGTCTCGGACGGCTCTTATCGCCAGATTTGCCAGCGAAATTCGCCAGAATTCGCCACATCATTTAAAAAATCGCCAGATTTTCGCCAGTGAGATCAAAATCACCAGATTTATCGCCAGATCAGCTGATTTCCCCAGATTAATTTTTCTATCGCCAGACACGTTTCAAAATCGCCAGATTCGTGAAATCTGGCGATAGAAATCGCCAGTTGGCAACCCTGGCTTGGAGTTCGATTTTTTATAGTGTTGCAATATTGGTCCTTGTTTAGGTTTTCAAATCAGAAATCTTACAACAGTCAAACCCTCCGAAAGTTCCAAAACCAAGATGCAAACTTACACTCGAGAGAAAAATGGCAGCACTACCAGTTAAACAGGAGTTTGAGTGACGTCACAATTTTCAAGGCGCTAAATTCAAATGCCGATTTGACCACAAACACTTCTTCAAACCATTCCACAAAGCTGCTTATTCCTGCTTATTGCAATCTTCCTTCATTTTTTTGTAATACTCCTGTTTTTGGTAATTTTGGTAATTTTGGACAAAAAATGTCCAATTTTGGTAATTACATTGTAAAATGTAAATTACAAACATATGGTGGCCCTGCTGATAACGCTGATTCGGCATGTTGATGGGATGAAAAAACATTGTGGCTCCCATTCCTCTTCTTTCTTTCTTTGTTTTGTTTTTTAGACACTGGGGGAAGGAATATTAGTGTGCAAATGACAAAATGAGGATAAGAAAAAAGTTAATATTAGGTTGAAAACTTAGTTTTAGGTGAAAATTGCCCAAAAAAGGCGTTTTAAGTTGAAACCTAGGGTTTTAGGTAAAACCCAGGTCTTTAGGTGAAGCCTAAAATATCTAGCCTCACTGATGATGGACTGAATGGAGAACCACTGAATTTCACTGGACTGAGAGGCGAATGAAAAGAATCATTAGGTCAGATGTTTTGTGTATTCCAAGGTGTGCTAGCAAAGTTGACTTCGAGCCAACTTCAAGGCAGTTTCAGCCGTTTTGTTGATAGCATAAGCTTTCTTGAATCAGAAGTACACCAAGCAACTCATGAAAAAGAGAAGTGTACCACTGGTGCCAAGGCGCAACAAGTAGATACGTCAACAATTTTCCAACGCTAGTCATATGTTTAGCATGCACAAACATGTGCTAGTTCCATTGACTTCAAGTAAACTTCTAGCAAGCTGGGTCGCTAGTTGGGCTTAGCATCAGGTTTAATTGATGAGAGGTTCTCCGAGAAGCACGCCTAGAGAGGAGCATACCAACGTTGTGGAAGCACTCCCATTTGAATACTTCAACGCTGATCAATCGAACTGCAAGCGAACTTCCTTCCAGTGTTTCCTTAAATTAGCTGCCAAAATTTGTATGCTGCTGTGAGATCAATCAATGTTTTGGGTTGAATGGAGTAATATGAAATAAAGAAGGAGAAATGTGGAATAGCTGAATCAGGGGGCAATTAGTGTTTCGAGAGGATGAATTTACGATCATAGATGTAGAGGCACTTCTAGGTTGGAATGAGAGACTTACTTTCCAAAATGGCAGCTGTCTCAACAAAACCAGCCAATTGAACTACGAAGTGTACTAACAAGTACACTTTCTAGAGTTGCCATCAAAACATATGCTCACACCATTTACTTGAACTGGACGATTCATATTGCGTTTGGCACGATTTGTCAAAATTGCACCCAACAAACTTTCAGAGTGACACAAGTTCAAATTGAATTATGTATGAATGCGATTTGGTTGGGTTGCATAAATCTTCAAAGGAGCTGTGTTTATAAAGTTAATGAAAAGTTTGCTCTCTGTTCTATTCCCGCCTTCACTCCAGTCATCTATGCTCATGCTCGTGTACTAGTCATTCCATTATGTATATATTTCAATGTCTCCAAGAGAAATACATCTAGTCATTGACCAACATCACCTGCTGCAACATGGCGCAGTCGGTTCGTGCCGACCTGCGAGCCGACTTGTGACCTGAGCCTCGACTGCATTTGGGGGAAGTGAGTGGTGCCTTTTGGAGGGTGGTGCCTCATCGGAGGGTGGCGGAACCATCGCGTGCCCGGGAGATCTCGTTTCCCCGGGACGTTTTCCGTCACGGATCCGACAAGATCCCACCATGGGTCCGGCTGACCCCACCATACTCGGAGTGGATGAGCCCACAAGTGTGTGGATGTACCCACCATCGACGTGGAGACCACCATCGACGTGGAGACCACCATCGACGTGGAGACCACCATCGACGTGGAGACCACCATCGACGTGGAGACCACCATCGACGTGGAGACCACCATCGATGAACCGAAGCCCCCGACTCGTCCAAATCGAGACCGAACCCGTGGCCGGCGTGATTCCCGCTTTGTTGGCCGGCGCGATACCCGGATGTGGCCGCACCAATGCCCACAAGTGCCTCAATGGAGGATGGTGCCTCAAGGAGGATGGCGCTGGACCGTTGGTGGCCGGGAAGAAGGATTCCCCGGCACATTTCCCGCCATGTGGCCAACCCCGCCATGACAGTGTTCCACAGTGGATGAGAGCGGAGCCACCATGGACGAAAGCGATGTCACTCAGCGGAAGAAAGCGATGCCCGGTGAGGGAAAGGAATGTTGTATTCTAGTCAAGTCAATTTACATTCTAGTCACTACTGTGATTTACCTTTCCCATCTGTGATATCCAATTTTATATTTATAGTTTTATGTATTTTACTTGTGCCCCCGAAAGAGGGAGATGTTCTATTCCCGCCTTCACTCCAGTCATCTATGCTCATGCTCGTGTACTAGTCATTCCATTATGTATATATTTCAATGTCTCCAAGAGAAATACAACTAGTCATTTACCAACATCTCCTCATGCAACAAACAAGTACACTTTCTAGAGTTGCCATCAAAACATATGCTCACACCATTTACTTGAACTGGACGATTCATATTGCGTTTGGCACGATTTGTCAAAATTGCACCCAACAAACTTTCAGAGTGACACAAGTTCAAATTGAATTATGTATGAATGCGATTTGGTTGGGTTGCATAAATCTTCAAAGGAGCTGTGTTTATAAAGTTAATGAAAAGTTAGCTCTCAAGTAGACTTTGTAGCATACCTTCAAGTAAGCTAGCAAGCATTCCAAGACCAATACAACAAAAACATATGAACTATTATCTCTTGTAGGAACAAAGCAATCACGTTCTTCTACAAAGGAGACCTTGGTTGACTTAAATTTGTATTTCAATTTTCAGCTTAATCGAACGTCGGAGTCAAAAGTTATGATATCTCAAAGTTCAGTACAAATCCTACCAAGAATGAATGAACTAGCCCTTTCTGGTAATTGCTTCACCACAAAAGGCCGAGCTCATTCATTCTATGCTCTCTGCAGTACATAAGTTTGAGAAGGCATACAGTCTATCAGAAAAGTTTGCATAACGTCGAGCGTCAGCTCCTTTTTCAAGCCTGGCCTTGGAAGGACAAGGCCGAAAAGGTTGAAATTTGGTCAGAATGACCAACATGGACCAACATACCACGCAAATATCCAAAAACCCAGATGCAATCAAATAATCAAAACTTTTTTTACCAAAGACTGAAAAAGGGGCGGCGCAAAAGTTTGCATAACATTGAATCAATAATTTATTGAAAACCCCTTAGCCTTCAAAATAGCTAATAGTCGCTTTTTGTAACTCTTAACAAGATTGTTACAAGTCTCAGGGGGGATATGATGCCACTCTTCAATGGCCACGGACTCCAACTCGGTCAGATTCTTGGGCTTCCTCATCCTGATTCTCCTCTTGAGCTCTTGCCACAGATTCTCAATAGGATTCAGGTCTGGATTCATTGCTGGCCAGTCCAGCACCTGAATGCCATTGTCTGTGAGCCATTGCTTGACCATTCGACTCGTGTGCTTTGGATCATTGTCGTGCTGGAACAAGAAATCCGGACCCAACTCCAACTTCTCCACCGACTGCTGCAGGTTTTCTTGAAGGATCTTGCAGTAGTCCTCCTTCTTCATGATCCCCTTGATCCTCACGATGTTCCCTGGACCACGGGCACTGAATGCTCCCCAGAGCATGATGGAACCACCCCCGTGCTTGACTGTGGGAAGGGTGTTCTTCGGGAGGTAAGCCTGTCCAGGACGGCGATAGACAGTTTGGACGTGGTTGTGACTGAAGAGCTCAATTTTCGTCTCATCCGACCACAAGATGGATTGCCAGAAGCTCTCGTCCTTGTCCAGATGGTCCTTGGCGTACTTCAACCGCGTTTTGGCGTGTCTTGGCTTCAAAAAAGGGGTGCGCCTCGGCCGCCTTGCTTGAAGTCCAGCAGTCTTGATGGTCCTCGATATGGTATCCTTTGAAACCTTGAGACCCTCATTGGCAAGGTCATCCTGGATCTCACCCAAGGTTGTACGAGGGTACTGCTCCACCTTTCGCACCACTTTTCTGACGGATCTTGCCGGAAGCTTACGAGGTCGTCCAGGCCGGTCAGCATTGCCGACATGTCCTCGCTGCTGGAAACGTCGGACCACTCCTTGGATGGTCGGGATGGGAATACTTAAAGTCTTGGATATCTTCCTGTATCCCTGGCCTTTCTTGTGGAGGTCAATGATCGTGGCCTTGGTCTCCAAGGCTAACTCTTTTGCTGCACCCATAATTGCTTCAAAACAGATAGGTTACATGGAGATTTTCGCCTTTTTTATAACCTTTAGAATCATCCAGACTTTTTTCATCATCAATCTCTTGAAAACAATAGAAAATTACAGGTGTTTCTCGAAAAATCTCATACTTTCCTCGACTTGCTCAAAAGTGTTATGCAAACTTTTGCGCCGCCCCTTTTTCAGTCTTTGGTAAAAAAAGTTTTGATTATTTGATTGCATCTGGGTTTTTGGATATTTGCGTGGTATGTTGGTCCATGTTGGTCATTCTGACCAAATTTCAACCTTTTCGGCCTTGTCCTTCCAAGGCCAGGCTTAAAAAACGAGCTGACGCTCGACGTTATGCAAACTTTTCTGATAGACTGTATGTAACTTTTCACTCATTCGATTGAGCTGAAAGTTGAAAAACGTCATCTACTGAATACAAGCCAGGTCTAGATTGCAGCAGAACGCATTTGAACCACAGAGTTGGCAGAGAGGAGACGCTGGGGCAGACAGGCCTACCATCTTGTTGGACAATTTTCAGGCCCCAGCTGACCTTTGGCTGTGACGTTTTCTAAGGAGTTGTGCCCAGACAAGTTCGTTTCGTTTGTAGGGTTGAAGTAGGGGTGGGCGAGAAGCCGGTGTCGGTGCCAAGGTGTTGACACCAAATTTTTGGGCTTTCGGTGTCGGCATCAATACCAGGTCTCTGGTGCCGACGTATAAGGCTTCAAGAGTTTTTGAAAAACGTACTGCCCGCCCAAAAACTTGATCCCAATTTTGATTGTAAATGTGAAGGACTAAACAAAATCCAATATCGTCATTTTTGGTTCCATCATAAACATAAACGCAATGCAAGAAAATCACACACCTAGCTAGGGTATTGTAAAATGTAAGCTTATTTTCCTTCTCTCAATTTATGTTGCACTAACATGGACTTAAATGTCTTTAGAATGTGCAGGTCTGTCAAAACTGGTCCTCCATATTACAGTCCAGAAGGGCACATTTTGTTTGACTTAATTATAAGGAACACGCTATCTGTGTCAGTGTCGACACCACGACGTTGATTGGCAACTTCAACACAGGTCCCGGTGTCGGCGTGGGTGTCAACCTCGCGGTGTCGGTGTCGGAGTCGAGGGCAAAATTGCCACTGTCACCCATCCCTAGGTTGAAGTCAGGGTCACTTGTTGTTTGTTTGGGCACAACTTAAGTAATAATCTTCGAAAATATCAAGTTTTCACCTGCAACCTTGGCTCTTCAACACCTGTAACTCATCCAATAAAAATTTCCGTATATCCGCCCTGCGATTTGAACCAATCCTTTCTGAATTCAAAACTCTTGTCGTTTGCCTCACACTCCAGCTCAGTGCTTCTTGACAGAATAGAGTGTAATCCCTAATCCACATACTTCGCATAACAATAGCTGGAGAGGTTGCGTGGCACAGTTTTTATGTTGCGGAGGAACTTTTCATGGAGTTATCACTGGTGCATTAAATTAGGAAAAGGGTGGTTTTTAATTACACATTAAACGGTACAGGTAATGTCGAGGGACGTAGTTGTTGCATTAAAAGTCAAAATTTCATATTAATAGCTAACTCCAACTCGTCAGGAACGAAATAGCCAAGAAGGAAAGAGGTCCTGATCAAACGCCTGGTCGAACTAAAGACTAGAGATAGTACAGGTTCTAAATAAAGAGTGTAGGCACCATTTATATTGGATTAAGGCAATTATTTGTTTAAAAAAGACATTGAAGGTCATTAATGACATTATGGAAGATAGTTCATTCATTGATAAACAATAAATCGTATTGAAACCTTCCTCGGGGGAGTTGCCTTATGAAGCACATACTAGAGAGTGGCGACGCCCTTATAGAACTCTGAGTAGAGAGAAAGCATGTCTCGATCATTGGGGAAGCGTCGTTTAACGTCACTGAAAACGTTCAATGATGTCAAATATTTTTAAAGTAAAATTATAGTAATTTCATAAAAAATTGACATGACATTTGATGTAAATACACTTCTGGACCATGATAATTGATTTAGACGCTTTAGAGTTTGACAATAGTCCAAATTTCTAGTAAGCCTTGAGTGCCCAGTTAGACTAAACCTTTATTAAAGGTCTTACAGAGAAATTGAGGTACTATGCAAAACTGGCTTGGCCTCTTAAGCTCGAAAATGGCATCGCTGGCCTTCGTGAATGTCTGCATCTGGATTTTGGATAATGGGGGAGGCCCTGAGGTCTCGAAGCCAAGTCTAAGGCAACCACCCCAACTGTTGCAATAAGGCTTTAGTTCTTTCGAGCTTCACTTGCAATGTGACTACTTAGGAAAGTTCAATGAGTAGTTCTACGAGTAGGAAGAGATACTTAGCCTTAGATTTGTAATCAAAGACCAAAAAAGTTTGATTAATTAATTTAATTTTTTAGCCGGATTTTGGCCATCACTGGCTCCCTTCCTTTGCAAGTGCAGAAATAGTTTTCATTTTTTTTGCTCTTCTTTTGCCATCAAATTCCAGAAACGAAATGAATTCAAGAAGGTTGGTTCAGAATTCTTTGTTTCATCAAACGAATGAGACAAAAGACGGATCATAAGCCTGAGTGACCAAGTATGTCATAACAAAACTTCGACCGCAATTCAAAATATATCGAGATCCGTGGCCAAATTTTGAAGTTTTGTAAAAGGGATAACATGAACCTAAGTTAGTAAACCCCTCATATCTTTCAAAAATAGGAAAAAAACGCTCTCCCACGGAAAACATTTAAGTTCAAGCTTTTTATCCCCAATAAATCTTTTCATGTCGATAAGACCTTTCATCTTTGGAAGTCTCTTTCGAGTTCGAATTTTATTTCGAAATTTGAAACACAGAAACGCGATATCGAATCAACCAAATACGTTTCCTGGTCATCAGATGATCTCGGGCAAATCTTCCAACACATAATCCAAGTACTTGGAATCCGAGGCCACGCCCAATTGCGAATTCATTTGCATTATGGTCAACTGTTGGCCCAGGACATTCTCATAGACGGCATGCTCTGCCCTATTTCCAATAACCGTGGGCTTGGGCGCTTCAATGAGGGTGGGAACAAGATCTTCACAACTAATAGAAGGAACTGGAGGAATAGGTTCACAGGGCCCTAAATTGATATCCCAGGGTGCCAAAATTGGACGAGAAGTGGAAACTTGGCAATTCGCGGGAGTTGGATCATTCTCTTGTTCTTCCGTCGAGGGTTGAAAAATGCTGGAAGGAACGTCTGCTGGATTGTGCAGAGAATGATAGGCCACACCCAATCTGAAATGGGGACAAGTTTAGTTCCCATTGAGTTGATCTCTGCGCTCCATACTTTAACTGAATTGAGCGGATCATTCGAGTGAATAACGGCAATTGGTCCAATGTGACGATGCCTTGGCCTCGATAGATCAAAGATATACATTGCTCAACCAAACCCGAGTAAAGATCGTCAAGGACAATGGGCTCAGTGTTGGAGCGCTTCAAAAGTATTCCTTGGATCAATCCAGTGGATGAATAGAGAACAGAACGGTGAAGGTTGAAGGCACGCTTGCCACACACCAAAACACAATCCGACTTTCGTCCCTGGAACAATCAAATCATAAAGCATCGATTGATTGATTGAAGCTCTCTTGAATAAGACTAAGTTAAAGCTTTCACTTGTAAATAGTTGCGGATGACCCTCCTGTATTGATGATGATCGGGCCTCACTTGAACACTCGTGAGATTTGGGATGGGTTGAGACGAGGCCATTTCACAACAAAACGGAAACTTCTTTCACACTTTCAATTGGGTAATCAAAGAACGACTGATGATTAATTTTGGAACATGACTTTGAAGACTTGATTAGGAACGCATTCTCAAAGACGTCATCTGGCTAAAAAGGCAAATTGACCTTCAAGGGTTTCGACTACTAAGCTTTGCGGAAAAAAAAATGAAATTCAATCAAACGCAATTCATCCCTCCTTGAGAAAAAAGATCAACCAAGTCAAACCTAGGTTGAACCCTTACTTGAATTGTATGTTGTGTGCTAAAATGAACTATTCGACTAAGTTTAGTATGTGAAAACGAAATCTCACAGAAGAGAATATTCAGAATAAGTTCATGCATTTATAATTCACTAAGCTAAACCTGGGAGTGTCGATATTTGCTTAAAAAATTCTTCATTTTGCTGATAACAAGGCAATTCATACCTTTCAGCAATGATTTGAGTCCATCAAACGGCTTCATTAACCTGGCCCTGGATTTTCAAAAGCATCAAGAAAGTACGAAAGTACTCGTACTCGTACTTAAAGCGATATCTCGCTTGTAAACAGTATGACGATTTATTCCACGGTTGGGTGAGTGCATTCTTCCTAAAACAATACTTCACTACATAAACTAACTTAACCTAACCTGCCTAATGGCAGTTTAAACTTAATTTATTCCTTTGAAAAATGCATTCTATTTATCTGAGTCACACAACCTCACATACCTTTTATAACTCAGAGAAACTCTCGGACCATATGTTGCATTCTGCGCAATTTTGCTTCAACTTAAAACGACATTTCAAGAAAAATATCATGCTTGTGCAGATTTGTGATGTAATTCTATTTCTGATTGCAAATACATTTATAACTTATAGAAGTGGCTAAAGTAGCCCCAAGGATCTACCGTAATTTCATGGAGGGGGAGGCAATGAGTTTCTAGTTCTCCTGTTGCTCATTAACTGTCATTAACAACGCAATTTTAGATACTGTTTCAAAAAACTAGCACTGAAGAAGATCTTGAGAATAAAGCTTGACAGAAGAAAGATCTTGTTTTGAGAAACTAGCATGCATGAAACCACTTCTATTTATTTGCAATTCCAAAAGAACTTTACACTTATATGAATTCCCTTCACTTAAATGAATATGAACTCTCCTCACTTACATGAATACTCGAATTCAACGCTAATCAATTCCGTACGATCTATTTAATAAAGGAAAAACAATCAAACTCTCCAGTGATTGCAACGATGCCTTACAAAGAAAACTACAATTTTTCAAGTTGTTTGAATAACTTTGTTTTGAATTTAAAATAATAGATATTCTGATTAGTTACATTTGAACTCAAAGTACTTATGATTGATTAAATTTCAATCTATAATCTATTTGATTGATATTTTTCAATTACAAATCCAATTGCATTTGAACTTTCAAATCAAGATCTGGGATTACACATTTCACAATATTTTCCCATATTTTCAAAATATGAATTGATTCACCCAAAAATAATCATTTTTTTGCGATTCCCTTGTATTTTGCACTTAAAAGGAAATTAATTTGACTTGAATATGAAAGAAATATGACTGAAATCAAACTGGATAACATTATTATTTTTTCAATTGTTTGTAATTGTAATTAATTGATTACGGGTAACTGCAAATGTGTAATTATTTTGAAACCAGTGTTTTTGTAGTTGATTAATTGCATTTTGAAAGCAATTGGTACAGGTCTGTGCTTGTACGATGTGAACAAACAAACGTGATGGAGGCTGTTTACCGAGTTGGATTGATGAAATATTTTGAACTGAAACAAGAAGCACTGGAAACAAGAAGAACTGGAATCATGGAGTGGGAGGCGAGCAATGAGAATAATGATTTCCAGTAAGAACAATTCAATTACGTTCTTCTGCAAATGAGACCTTGCATATGTTGACAAGAATACGTATTTCAATTTTCAGCTCAATCGAACGTTGGAGTCAAAAGTTGTGCTCACTCAAAGTTCAGTGCAAATCCTACCGAGAATGAATGAACTAGCCCTTTTGTGGTAATCGTTTTACCACAAAAGGGCAAATTGATTCATTCTATGCTCTCTTCAGTACATAAGTTTGAGAAGACAGAACTTTTCACTCCGGCATTCGATTGGGCTGAAATTTGAAATACGTGTTTTTCTCAATGCAAGCCAGGTCTCATTTGCAGAAGAACGAAAATGGTTTGTTTCTGCTGGAAATCATAATTCTCATTGCTAGCCTCCCACTCCATGATTTCCGTGCTTCTTGACTGAAAGTAGGACGAAATAATAGTGATGGACCTAAAGCGCTTTCAGCCGAAATTTCGGTTTCGGTTTCGTCCAAAAACCACTGATATTCAAGTTTCCCGATTTTTTAAAATCTGGTGCCTACCCAACATCGAACACATGAGCAATTTAATTTTTAAGGTGGATTTTGCATTTATACAATTTTGTAGTCAGCTGCTTTCGGTTTCGGCTTCGGTTTCAGTTAAGCCCTCTTTCGGTTTCGGTTATGAGCCCTTTCGGTCCATCACTACTAAATAACTTTACCTACAGATTCATCATCTGTCCACCCTATCCATTTCCTGACCGTTCTTTTAAACCCTGCCTGTACCTGTAACCTTGGCATTTCATTCAACCTGCTGCTTTGCAAATTGTATGACAAAAAATCCCGCAACCCCGTACTCGCTCGCAGTGGATTAGTTCGGTCGGAAGAATTCAGCTAAGGATTCTTGGGGTCAAAGGGCTTGGGATGTGTCGGAGCCTAGACTTGCTCTTCAAGAAACTTAATAAAAGATTGATGAAAATTTCCGCGCTAGATTAAAAATTTGGTTTGTTCACAACCTCGTGTAACAAAATTCAAGCCTGTGAACGACAACGCCTAAAATCTGACCCATCTCTAGGCATTTGGCTCCAAGAATTTCTAGCTGAATTCGTCCGACCGCACTAATCCATGTTTAACTTGACACGGGGCATAACCAAATTATTCGAGAAGACACATAAATACTGTAGATTGACGCCATGCTCGGGGTTAGTACTGCTGTGGACTTTTTAAATGAGTTTCATGAAAAATAAATCTGAACGTACGATCTCTCACAACCACAGCCACTCCACAACAAAAATGCAATTATGATAATTATAATTAGAAAATTAATTTTGGATGCATAAAATATATACAGATATATTCTTTAAATATTTCGTCATTTTCGTCGAGTTATTCAAATATTTAGGTGTTTCATGGAAAATCTTTTCCCAACTATTGCAGCAAAAAATGTAGGCAAAACTTGGGCATTGTTTTTTAGTTTGTTTTCAGAAACTTGACGAACTCCTGTTATGGAATACGAAAAAAAGAAAGAAAATGAAATAACCAAGGCTTTCCAAGTGTGTGGATGGATCTATGTATATAACACTCAAGTCAAGAGATCCACTTACAACAGAAAACGAATATTGTGTAAGAAAAATCTTCAGTCTCATTTAGGATATGCCTCGTAAATCTGGTCCCCAGTGTTGGCAGCATTGCTAAACAAGATTGAAAGGGTTTTGCGAAGTTCTGCTCGCAGTATTTCAGGTGTTAGCCACTTGAGTTATAGCGACAGGCTGAAGTGTTCAGCGCAGGTATGAACAGGTGTGCTTCAATCCAGCCTGGTTGACATTAAACCCGAAAAACTCGCCCTGGCGAGTTTTTCGTTTTTTTCTTTTTGTCTTAAATGCCCTTAGTTCGTCTCTCAAAATTGTGCTTACCTCTACAGAAGCTCATGTGAAAGAAGTGTGGTCAGAACACTAGCGACAGTGCCTTTTCCATGAAGCTTTAAAAAAGCCAAACAAAGCAGGAAGTCCAATAGAAATAAAAATACAGCAAATGGGAGCTTGGACCGGAAAATGACAATGGAAGGGATTGAATCCTTCTTATTTTGTGATCTAATGATTCATAAATCTTTAGTGGCATGATCTATGTAAATTGATTGCAAAATTGATTTTCGTTTGAACTTAAACTTCCTGATTGATGGTGGCGACAACAACGGCAAACATTTGAAGCTTCAAAAAAGCCAAACAACTTGACTCTGTCTACGCTTCTTTCCCATGAACTTCTTTTTCACTTCTATAGGGTCTCGGCCTCCTTTTGTTTTGAAATTCTTCACTAAAGTACGCTCAGAGGGTGACCGATTCCCGCCCCAAACTACAACAGCTCAGTAATATCCTTACATGTTGTGAGAATCTTACAGACAGGCCTAGAATAATTTACACATCCAAAAGATTGCAAAAACCCAACCCTAATCCACAAAATGCAGTTTCTTGAATCCACATTTTCTCAAGTCACCTTGCTGTAAAAAAATAGGACATTCTCCTGAATTCAATGCCATGATTTACACTTAAAACGGTTCTTGTTCAGCAATTGGGGGTTTTAAGGCTCAATGCGAGCGTAAAAAGAAATAAAAAGGGTTGAATGAATAAAAGAACATGTTAAAGTTTTATCCCACTGCCTTCCAATTACCATGTAAAGACTGTCAAGAAACGAATTCTTCAGGCTTGAATTATTGCTAACAATGTAGGAACTTAGGCTTAAACAATGTCTTTTAAATAAAAAAGAAAACTGACACTGAAACACCAACTAATCAATAAATTACTGTCATAGTATTTCAGGACAAAAATGTGTGTCATTATAAATTTTGCTTAGGATTTTTCAAGTATTAAAATGGCAAGTGAAAAAAAACAATAAACATAACAATTTTTAACAAAGTAGAAAAACAATCACTTGCGTTGTATGCTTATGTTTCAAACCCACTTAAGCATATAACTGAGATAAATCAAATTCAATAGAGAAAAGAGTCTCAGTCAATAGAATTTTGCCAAAAAGTGCAACAAAATAAATTTTTATTGATCCCCATAATTTTGAAGCCCATTGAAGTCAATTAATTTT
Source organism: Tigriopus japonicus (assembly GCA_010645155.1). NCBI lineage: Eukaryota > Metazoa > Arthropoda > Copepoda > Harpacticoida > Harpacticidae > Tigriopus > Tigriopus japonicus. Next base: position 243,726 of record CM021315.1, read on the forward strand.
TCAGACAATGTTATTGTGATGAATTCAATTTTTTGAGGAAGTAATTTTAATTTTAATTAATTACATTTCATCAAGTGATTTAGCCAACTCTGATTGGAATTGACAATCTTTCCCTCTCAGAAATCATTTTCTTGAATATTTGTCTGCCTAATTTGGATTAGAATTAAAAATTTAACCAAACCACATGGGTTCTTTTTAACTTAGTCATTAAGCCTTGAACAACACAACTGAGTGAGATAAAGCAGTTTTTATCAGAAATCATGGCATTGAATGCAGAACAATGTCCTACTTTTTCTGTTGAGGTCATGTGACCGCCTGTCCATGTCATCACATGATGTCACGAGGCCGAGACCCAATAGAAGTTGTATTTCCAAGAATTCTTGAAGAAAATATGAACTATGGGGATATGTTATAGATGGGGCTCGGATACAGTTGCTCTCCTTTTGTCTAAAAGTTGCAGGCTTTTAGCCCTAAAGTCGTAATATTTTCTAAACAGTTGCACCTAATGCGACGAAAGTCGCAAACAAGTTGCCAGTTCTGACTTTAAAATGTTACTTGTAGACATCGAAATGTCAAATTTGGCCAAATATGTCTTAATTCTCGGCAATTATTTTCATTAAAAATTGGTATTTTTTAACCTAAGGCTTCTTTAAGAACATAGCTTTGATTTACACAAATTATTCTTGAATTGAAAAACTACATTTTTTTGAAAAAAGTTTTTTAATACCGCTACAAGGAATGGGATTCCCTGTAAAGAGAGTAAATGATTAAAATAGTTTATATAAACGATCCGATCCGAAAAGATCCGAGAGGAGGTGTATTTTCTCTCGTTGGCTATAGTTTTCTTAATCTAAAGTACTTACTTGTATGAAGTGAAATAGTTGAAAAGCTAACTAACATCTACTGGGGAGGGAAGGCTACTTTTAAGGCCCACCTCCTTTTGGGAGGGTGTGCCTCAAAATGACACTCCGGTCTCCAATTGCAACCTCAAAGTCAAATGTACTACCGTCTGTTACAAGTGAGGTGAATGTGGAAACACCAAACTCGCTTGGAGGTTCCTACGCCGATGTGACAGGCAAACATAACAAGGAAAGACCCTTGGGAAGGTACCCTTCAGTGGTCATCGATCTGACATGTGATAGATCAGAGGCCTATTTACCTTGGTCAACCTTGGCCGATTTCGTTTTTAACGACCTAGGTTTTCGAAAAACTGAAATCTCATCTCTTATGACATCAAGAGGAGCAGCCAGTGCTACGGTGCGAATCTGCACCCATGAAGTAGTGGATGTCAAGGCCAGATTTGGTGGATGTTTCGAATTCGTTCGTCTCAATGGTGCAATTAATTGGAAATGTGTTGTCCGAGGAGCCAAGAGATTATATCCCTTAAGGTTCCATCATGTCCGTGGAGAAGTGTCCCCAGAAGATCTCGTGAAAGCATCTGCTCCTTTTGCCCAAATGAAATCAAAGATAACGAATGAAATGTTCGAAGACTTCCACGATGCACGACTGCGGGGAATACCAAATGGCAATATGCGTGTTCTTATCCTTCCAACAGCCCCCATTCCGGACTGGATAATGGTTAATGAGAAAAAAATCCGAATTTCCCATCGAGACCAGACTCGTCGATGTTTTCGATGCCGATCAGAGGATCACCTGAAAAGCGGCTGTCCACTTTTAGGACGGATCCCGGAAGATGGCAGAGATCGACGGATCGAGGCACCATCATACCGCTCTTCTGAGACCGAATCCTCGGGTGATAAAATGAAAGTTTTCGAAAGCAATGAAATAAGTCATGGAGTGGAGGCGGAGGATGAAGAGGAAGGAAAAGGACTTGAAGATAAGACAAAAGACGAAAGTCTTGAACCTTTTCATGAAGAAGAGAAGAATAAGGAAGAAGGAGAAGATAAAGAAGAGGAAGAAGAGAAAGAAGACGAGGAAACAGCCTCAAAAGAAGTGAACGAAAAAGAAGGGAAGAAACAAGCGGAAAAGAAAAATGGTGGAGAGTTCGAGATCCAAAATGAAGAGCAAAGAGATTTTGTTATCACAAGATCTAGAACTAAGTCCACTCGCAATGATCCCCATCATGGTGTGAGCGACGGCTCTAAAAAGCTGGCAGGCCCCGATGATCCCAACTTAGGTGTGAGAGGTCGGGACTCAAGCCGATAACAATGATCAGTGATTCCGATTACAACGCTCCTGGGTCCTCAAAAAACTTTACAAGCCCTAGAGACCAGTTGGGAGGAAATGGCTTGGGTTGTCTCAACCTCTTCACCCGGATGCAAGACTCGAACGGGGAACCAGAATGCCTGGATGAATCGTCAATTGTAAAAGACCTGGGATACTGCGATCAGTTGGGTAAAGGTGAGCAGTGGTTAGTTTCCGTTAATGTAAGGTCCATCCTGGCAAACAAACATAAGATTGAGGAACTACTTCTAAAACAAAAACCAAAAATCGTGGCAATGCAAGAGGTATGGCAAGCGGATAAAGCACATTTATCATTTGACAACTATCAGCTTGAATATGAAACACGTACTAACCAAAGAGGAGGAGGAGTTGGGATTCTTGTTCAAAAATCTTATTCTTACTTGAAAAGGCATGATCTGACATTAATTACCACTCATTGTGAAGTAATCGCTATTGAAACTAACAAATTTATAATAATATCTGTTTATGTTCCACCTGGGGCGAATATCGACGATGTCACTGCTGATCTTGAGAGCTTATTATCCAAGTGTCAAACAAAGTCACTATACCTCTGCGGAGATTTCAACATTGATTTTTCCAAAGACACTCCTAAGACCACTAAGTTCAATGACCTTATGTTCAACATGAGGTTAGTGCCCCTGATCAATCATCCCACGAGAATTACCACACTAACCAGAACTAACATTGATAATATATTTACAAACCGAAGAACAAATGTTGAATGTGGAATTCTCATTTGCGACATAAGTGACCATCTGGCCCCATTTGTCTCTCTTCAAAAAGAAAGAGCTTCAGAGGTTCCTAGTGCTGTAAGATGTAAAAGACTAACTGCTCCTAAAAATCTTGAAAAGCTACGAAAATCATTACTTGATGTTCATTGGAATATCAGTAATAAAGACCCTGCTGGTTCATTTCAAAACTTTTTCAGCAAACTTCTGAATGCTTTTCATTCATCCTGCCCACTAGTGCAATCTGGACGAGACGTAGTATCTAGGAAACGCAACCCTTGGATGACCTCAGGTTTGTTAAGATCACGTGCGGTTAAACAAAAGCTCTGCAATAAATACAACAAAACACCAAACAAAGAAAACCATAAAGCTTTTACAACTTACTCTAAAATGTATTATAAGCTAATAAAAGCGGCTAAGAATACCTATTGGCAAAACTATTTTGAATCTAACTCTGGAAACTCTACTCAACTGTGGAAAGGCACAAAAACACTCTTAGGTTACGAAGATAAGCACATAGAAGGTCCATCAAAATTACAAATTAACAATGTTATTACATCAAACAAGCAAGAAATTGTCACTGGTTTAAACAACTATTTTAAAGACATTGGCAAGAACTTAAGTGACGAAATATCTCCTGTTCATGATACTTTCAGTTTTTTGGATTTTTTACCTGACATTCCAAATCAAAGGACTTACTATTTTAAGGCAGTTAATCGGTTAGACGTTTTAAGGGTAATTGACAATATGCCTAACAAGCATAGTCATGGTTATGATGAAATCTCAAATTATGTTCTGAAGCAAATCAAGAATGAGATCGTAATCCCTTTGACCCGTTTGATTAACATCTCTCTTATATCGGGTTACATTCCAACGGAATGGAAAGAAGCAAAAGTTATCCCATTGTTCAAGGGGGGAGACAAATTAAACCTATCCAACTATCGCCCTATAAGCATTTTGCCGTCATTGTCGAAGGTGTTGGAAAAATTAGTCTACCGGCAAATATTTGAACCATTCGCCGAAGATCATATTATCAACGTTCAGTTTGGCTTTCGAACCAACCATTCCACAAAACATGCCATTCAAAACTTTCTTCAAAACATATCAAACAAAAGCCACATGAAATTCTCAATTGGTATCTTCCTTGACCTTAAAAAGGCGTTTGATACTGTCAACCACAAAGTACTCTTAGATAAAATGAAAAAATATGGATTCAGTGAAAATATTTTAAGATGGTTTCGTAATTACCTGACTGACCGACACCAAAGAGTCGAAATTGATAACTATCACTCGAGTTTTGCCACCACTAATTGTGGAGTACCTCAAGGTAGTGTTTTAGGTCCTTTGCTATTTTTAATTTATATTAACGACTTCCCTAGAGCAACAACGATGAAAATGACAATGTTTGCGGACGACACTACCCTCCAACACTTTGGTAATAATTTGGAAGAAATGAGAATCGAAGCTAGTCAATCATTGCAAAATGTAGTTAAATGGCTTGAATAAATTGTTTCTGAACCTTCAAAAACTAAAATGATTTTATTTACTCCTCGGACTGTCAATTACGATTTTAATTTAACTTTAAATGAAACTCTTATCCAACAAGTTGGATCCAAATATGGGGAAAAGTCAATTAGATTTTTAGGCATTAACATTGACGAAAATTTGAACTGGAAAGAACATGTGCGACTAGTCAGCAATACCGTTAGAAAATTAATGTTTACTCTTTTTATGGCAAAACATGCAATACCAACAAAACTCAAATTTACATTGTATAATTCACTAATAAAAAGTAGACTCGAATATGGAATAGAATTTTTCGGTGAAAGCCCGCCTGCAAAGTGTCTAGTTCAGCTTCAAAAAAGTATAGTAAGGTGGGCAGTTGGGGCCAAATCACGAGCGCATACTAGTCACATTTTTAAAAAATGGAAAATTTTAAGATTCTTGGATCTAGTCAAAATCAATCAATTAAAAATTATGTTCAATTGCTTTAGAAATACAGTACCTGAGATAGTCAATTCGTATTCTTATAAATTAATCAGAGGAGGGATAATCCGGTTTGACACACCACTTGCAAAATCAACTTGGCACCAACGTTTGCCAGCATATTCCCTTCCAACCTCGTGGAACACTTTTATGATTGAGAGCAAAACAAAAGCTGAGTCGTTGCCAAATTCTGTACGGGGATGGACCTCATATCTAACGGAGACAATCACAAGCTCATACTTAACCAATTGTGATAACCATAATTGTAACTCTTGTGCTCGATAGGCCAGATATTCCAGGACCCCAAGTAGAAGACAAACTCCGTGGTAGAGGAAGGCGAGATGCTCAAGCCAGAACCTCGGACTCTGAATTCAAATGGAAGATGACCTGAAATCAATTCTAGTCGAGGCCATTCCATGTAAACAAACCAATCAGTTTATGGAATGGCCTAGGGATCTCGTTCTTTTCTTTTCTTTTACGTTTGGATTACTTTATTTTATTTCTTCTATCATTTAACCCAAACGTACGAGTCCCTAAATAATAAACAAAACAAAAAAAAAAAAATACCGTTTATATGAAATTTGATCTACCAATGAGTTACTGTTGGCAGATTTGAACAACCCTTGAATAGTGGGTTGGTCAGGCGACGAAGACTAATGGGTAACAAATTGAACAATGAAGGAGCCCGATAAAGAAGAGAGGAGGACTTCATTGTTCCAAGGAGTACTCTGGAGGTAGACTGGGGGCAAGTTCAAGACAACGAAAGGGCGATGCCAGCAAGACATTTCTTTACAGAAAATGAGGTTCAAAATCAATTTGAGCGATATTTCTGACTGAAAATTAATTGCTGTATATTTATAGGTTATTTCTAGCAAGTAAATTTTCCAGAATACCAAGAAAGTAAAACTGGGCAGTTACAAAACTTGAAGATAAAGAAAGGAACATGACAAAACAACAGTATATTTTAGCAACAAAACATAACAAAAAACAAGTAGATATTCCAATGTCCACGAATGTTTTTCTTAGTACTGAGACAGCAATTTATTTATTATCTTGGCCCCTGGGCTGGATTTGAAGGCGTCAAACTGTTTCGTCTTTTCCTTGCTGTCGTAAATTTCAGAGTTCTGTTCTTTGGCAAAATTTTTGCCAAAAAAAGTTAAACATTCTCTTGGCTATTTCTTCACAAATAACTTCATAAGAGTGACCTTTGCCACAGGAGGCTTCCAAAATGGAAGCTGTATCAAATGAGCTTCGGAAGCTGTATCAAATGAGCTTCGGAAGCTGTATCAAATGAGCTTCGGAAGCTGTATCAAATGAGCTTCGGAAGCTGTATCAAATGAGCTTCCAATGATCAAACAAAAGCTTTTGGTTTGGCAAACACCTCTCTTGGGTGTTGGCATTCTTAAAGAAACTTCTTACTTTCCTGGTTTGCCATGATTTGCGAAAATATACAACAGGAAGAACAGATACAAGTCAGGTAGACTAAATCGGTTGGTTTGGATAACCCTACACAATTGATTTGCTCCAAAAAGCTCCCTCCAGGGCCATTGGAATTGAGGCTTTTCTTCTTCAAGGTTAAAAACTATTAAGGTTTTGCCCTGTGACACCAAGTTTGGGAAGTGGGTACACTTCACTCGACAATCGCACAAGATAACCAGCACTGTAGAAACCAATACTGCTGTCTTCAATGGACTCCAAATGAGTAACGGGAAGAAACTTGAGCATCAATCGAAGTTTTATAGTGGCATCATGGATGGTTTCACCTTCGGACACTGATTTGGGGCCATCATTTATTTTAATGTCACAAACGTGCATGTTGTTGAAGTTCACCAAGGATCAAACTTAGATTAGTTTATCCACTCCACGGCTTATCAGACTCTAGAATCTGTCGTTAAGAGGTAAAATAATTACCTCCCGAAAGTTGTTGGTACCAACCAAATCAGGCTGATTGAAATGATCAGATTGAAATTTCCCAAAAAGTGCATTTTGGTTCTCATGCCTATGCAACATATCTTTGACATATTCTTGGAGAGTTTTGGTGGACAAAGTCATGGCAAGCATGGCAGGAGATGTGAGACCTTGTCGCTCTTTTATTTCAAGTTATCATCCTAAACTGAATAAATTGGGGCGCGGGATGGGTTCCGTTTTTGTGTGTGAAGGACGGCATTTTTATTGTTCACCACTTTCCACCACTTATTCATCAATTTCGGGAACTTCAATGTGTCTTTCTATGGTTTATCTGTATTGTTGATGTAAAATTCCACGTGTTTGTATTGACAGTCTTGGACTACTACGGTTAAGACTGTTTTTATCTTCATTAAAGTTCATATGGACTTCATTAAAGTCCATAGCTCTTCAAGGCTGCCAAAATATTTGGTATTTCCCATAAGTTTTCGATGCAATCTCGGGTTGTCACACTTGCAACAGAGGATTGGGAGAAGATCACGTTTTGGACTTGCATTTTAAAGGTGCCATCTTGAAATATTTGTTAAATGAAACAAGATATTGATCTGGCCAGTTCCTCTTTCCTAAATGTTTAGAAAAAGGAGACAGTTTGGCTTTTTGACAACTGAGATGCCTTCTGGCAAGCCAAGGGTGTGACTTAGTATATAATTATACTTAGTACTAAGCATCCTCCACTTGAATTTGAAGGGCTTGTCGGGCTCCTGAAGTAGCGAGCCTCTGTCTGGTTCCGTGATGGCTTTGGCGTGGTCGAAAGATATCTTGAAACTCGCTGAACGGGCCACTTGGAACCTTTTTGGAACTTGGATCTGCGGATCTGGAGGTGGGCCTCCGTATCTTGACCAGTAGCCAGACCTGCAACCAGGTGCACACAAATCACCTAATTTCTATTTAAGTAGACTGCACTCCCGCTGTCTGTCAACTGTCGTTTCCCAGCGTGACTGAGTCTCCAGAGTCTGAAAATCTCCTTGATTGTTCGTACTAGCCTGGATTCCCTTGGATTTGTAGGTGCTCTCAGAACGCACGTAAAATCTCTTCGATCGCTACAACTGATCTCAAATCCTGGGAAAGGACAGAGCCCATGGATGCTCTTGAAAACATACAGTATCAGTTACCTTTCATACCCTCTCTGAGTACTGTAAAGGCCTAATTTCTGGAGCCTTTCCCAATAGACGAGATAACGTTGAGCTCTAGAACGGAAAGTGTCTGACGATCTTCTCACAACCTTTCACGGTTCTGCACTGTTTGCCCCAGACTGTACAATCTTCTTTGTTCGTAGCGTAAAAAGCAGGACATCGAAAATTGAGGGGGCTTTTAACCTACTTATAAGCATCCTTTTGTTACGAAATAAAAAAGAAAGGCAAAGAGCTAACTCCAAAGAATCGGTTTGGTGTTTTGGAGGAGGTCCAAAGAGAAGAAGAAATCCGGAATTCTACCCAACTTTGTCCATTTCAGATGTGGAGGAAATCAAGGGTAAACTAAGTAATTCCTGCGGAAATGCGCAATAAATTGGAAAAGCGTCCAGTGCAGTGATGTAGGCAAATCTCGACCGTATTCATGCTTTAGTACGAGTTTAGAACAAGATTAATGCCTTTAAGGTGAATAAATCCATTTCTAGAATTTGTTAAACTAGAAAATTTGCTCATCAATGTTTTATTTTTTCATTTATTTGTTACGCAAATCGTTATTCAAAAAAAGGATCACATTTTTATATTTTCACCCTAAGGTCATGAAATGTTAAACATGCCAACTCGATTACATCCAAAGGCCGGAGGATCTTTTCTGTGCTCACCAACTCATTACGTTTAATACTTAAAGATAAGCATATCAATGAAGGTTTTGAGAACAGATTAACATTTGGAAGCAAAAATCATTATTGCATTTCTTTGTCATTTGTGTCCCAATGTCGTCTTTGGAAATGCTTGGAGTTTTCGGACATCATCATTGATGTCAATGGCTGGGGCTTCTTGGGAGCTTCTCAGTATCACTTAAGGCTTTTAAAAGACCAAAAGAACTTTGAGAATCTTCATCAGACTTTGAAGGGCCAAAGATGGTTAATCGGGAAGGTGGATGTTCCATTGACACTTCACAAAATGGACTTTCTTTGACGTTGGTTCCACCGACAAAACAGCTAAACAGATTCTTCCTTCAATGTTTCGGTTGGTTTATCAATTTTCATTTTCTTGCCCAGCCCTGATATTCATTCACTTGGATCTTTTAGAACTCTTAGCTAGCTCCTTTGGTAACTAGTTTGGTGAAACCACTCGTTCAATCATATGGACATTAATCCACACGCACTTTCCTCTCGGAAGGGTAGCCATAATTTGCATATCAAAATTGTATTCAATCTGACCCACTTTAGTCACACTCAATTCGAGCGAAACAAAAACAAAATGTGACAGTTATCTTTTACTTGAACAGACCTAGAGGAAAGGTCGTCCTTTCACTCTAGCACACGTACGTCGTCTATTTTAAGAAAGGGACACCTGAAGTAGTATGGACAGCCAAACATGTAGCTAAAGTTAAGGTGTTGGGTTTGAAAAGTGTAACTGTTACAGGCTGACTGTATAAATTTTAGGAAATAAGGAATGGGAAACTAAATACGGTTGATCCTGCATTGGCTTCTCTTCATTTTTGCTGGCATTAAAATCATGATTCTTGGAACCATTCTAAGTACCTTTACATTTTGTATTGTTTTCACTCCATTTCTATGAGAACTTTTGAGATTTCTAATCTAATTTGTCAACCTGTAACAGTGAAGCTTTTTAAACCTAACATCCTCCCTTAACTTCCTTCTTGGCTGTCCATGCCACCTAAGGTGACCTTTTCCTGTTTTTTTTGAATATTTTGAATACCAAAATCCCGTTATCTGTTAACTGACCATACAAGAACGTGTCATGAATGAAATTATATATTATTTAACTTACACTCTTTTGGCTTATTGCCACTTTTTGAACTGTCTGTAGTTCTATCCATGCTCAAGATCCTCCAAGAGGTCACTCAGAAGCAATCTCATATGGAAATCAGAAACATTTTGTTGTTTCGCGAGAAATGAGTGTGACTAACGTGAGTCACATTAAACACAATTTTGGTACGCAAATTATGGTCACCCTTCCGAGAGGAAAGTGCGTGTGGATTAATGTCCATAGTTCAATCATGGTAGAATCCGATTTCCACTCCTTCCTTAGTCGCTTGATTGTTCTGGCACTTGACACAAAGTCTTCAGATGTTTTCAATGGGGTGTTTTCTTGCTTTTTTCACCTCTATCACGTTAATTACCGAGGATTTGAAGCAAAAACTCTCCGTTCATCGAAAAGAGTTCACTCGATATACAGTCTCAGGCTGCTCGCGCCAAACACCCAAACAGAAGGGGGTCAGCTGTTGAGTTAACCTCTCTATAGGGTCTCAGCTACTGATGGAAAAATCCAATCTTTCGATCTTCCTAACATGAGGTTGCTAGCTCTAGGTGTGCCATCACCCCTTACATAGTACACCATATTGCAAAATCAAGCAGAAAAATGATAGACTTAGAAGGCTAATTGGCAGACCTACTTTGGCAACCTATCGTGACAATGATTGGTGATTGGATTGTTTCCATCACTAGTTTCAGCCTCCTTTTGTTTGAAATTCTTCATTAAAGTACGCTAAGAGGGTGACCGATTCCCACCCCCAAGTGTAACAGCTTAGTGTGTAGAAACGGATTATTTTACAAGAAAACAACTTTATTTGTTGTGAGAATCTTACAGACAAGCCTAGAATAGTTTACACATCCAAAAGATTGCAAAAACCCAACCCTTATCCACAAAACGCAACTTCTTGAATCGACATTTTCTTAAATCACCTTGTAAAAAAGTAGGACATTCTTTGGAATTCAATGCCATGATTTACACTTAAAATGGTTCTAGTTCAGCAATTGGGGGCTTTAAGGTTCAAAATGTGAACGTAGAAATAAATAAAAAGGGAATGAATAAAAGAACATGTTAAAGTTTTATCCCACTGCCTCCCAAATTGCCATGTTTAGACTATTCAGGCTTGAATTATTGCTAACAGGGTAGCAACTAAGGCTTAAACAGAATGTCTCTTCAAGGAAAAAAGAAAACTGGCAGTGAAAGGTTTTTAGCTCTTTTTGATCTTCAACAGTTGGTCACGCTGCATGAAATCATGCTGTAGATACCGTCCACACCATGTTGAGAACCGAAAATCAAACGGAAATCGACCACACGTCCAAAAGATGTCAATCGGTGTTTCCTGTGTCCAACGGGGGTCCAGCTAAGTCCTAGCCTTGGCAAAGGTCAACGCCACGCCCAAAAATCAGTCCGATGTTGGTGTTTCAAAGACATCCGATACATTATGTTTGATACAATGTACCCGCATTGCTTACCCATAAGCGTATTTCCGGCAATTACAACTAAATTCATGAACGAAAAGGCAATTTATTGGACATTCAGGACAACGCACCACACAAATAGCCTTATTACAGATGAATTCGTTCCTCATCAGGCGATAAGTGATGACATCACCGCTGGAAAGCATTTTGTGGATTGTAAACCCATCATCCGATTTTTTTGATGAGTAATTATCAATGGATTCGGGGTGACAACCAAAGAAATCTTTCTGAGCCTTAGAGAGCCCAATCCCTCGTATTCATTCCGTTGAAAGGATTGTCTTTCTGTTAAAGAACTTATTGATCCTTATTAATCCTAGACAGAAAGACACCAGACACGAATTGGGCTTTAGGAACATCTTGATGGTACGCTGATATCTCTCAATATGTAAATTGTGTGACAAGACGCCAAGCGTGGCAAATTTGGCCCAAGCTGTTACTGGTGCTTGGCGTCCATAAATTCCGTGATTGTCAACAAAATACTTGAGAGCCTTATTTGTGCTTTCATCATGAGTTTCCTGAAAAGAAATTAAGCAATTTGTCAAGGCTAGTGAGCGAGCAGAAAGCTCGAAAATTTCTTTTTAAACAAATACACAATGCTGGAAAAAAGAATAGAGTATTCCTCGTTAACCTCAATTTGATTTCGCAAGAACATCTCCCAAAATTAGGGGAAAACCGAAATCCAACGGTTTGACAACCTTCATAAACAAAGTTCTAGTAAGAATGTGAAACTAACTATTAATTGAAGACAGACCCGTGTCAATTAGTTTCAGAATGCAAGTACTAGTTTAATTCAGTGTTAAATGACGATAAAAAACATAGTGCACCATCAATTATTGGACACCTTGTACATTAACTTCCAATTCAAATGTAATTCATTATGATCATTTCCTTAGAAAAAAAATTTCCTCCTAATGAGAGAATAAATCAAATAAACATTAGTTTCTTCATTCAAATCTTTTGCATGTCGTTCATGACCAAGAAAAGCGTCGAAAAGTCCTTACCTGGCCTTTCCCCTACAATTTCACGAAGTGTCTTAAATAGAGTCAAAGTTTGAAGTAACATTCTGTCGTAATTGTTTTCAAAATACTTTAAATAGAGAAAAATCCTATCCTAACAAGAATAGAATAAATTTCTTACTTTTTTTCATGATTGTAAAGTCTATCAAATCGATGTAAATATTTTGTAAAAAGGTACGTATGTTAAAATGCAATGGTTATACCTACATTAGCTTGTTGTAAATCGGAAACTTTTATATTTTAAGGATTTACACCATTTTACCTATATTTTCAATTTTTCCATTTCCGCCATGAATTCTTCCTCCGAAGTAAGAAAGCGCAAGGCCTTATTTCCTGGTATATCTCGGGATTTTTTATGTGTTTGGCCCAACTCTTTTCTAGGTGCCAATGGCATACGCTCCAGATAACGTTGGGGTTTAACGTTTCCCTCCATGCATTAATAAATGTGTGACTTGTATCACTCAGGATGCACTTTACTTTGGCACAAGCGTCGGGGGGCCAAAGCTTGGAAGACGGTTAATGCGGCAGAAAATAGCTCTTTTTTTTTCACTTTCCAAGAGACTTTGGAAAACTGGCGTACCTTCTCCGCGTGCGTCTGAAAACAACGATTTCCAATGGTTTTGCAAAAATATTCATTAATGTCGACTGCACAGAAATCTTCCGGTCAAAGCTTACCAAAAGCAAGCACCGTTACCAGGTGATAACCTGCACCACAGGTTTTGTGAGTGTCGTCTATCGCAATTGTAGTTGGATTGTCTTTAAACCTTGTGATCATGTCGGTGGTTGCGTAGCATGTAAGAAATTGTCCCTTTGTCTCCACCACTTTATCACGCACAACATGGGGCAAGATATTCTAACGGACTCTGAAAGAGTCGGGTTTAATTTGAGGTTGCGCGGTTTCAACATTAAAATCTTCCATTTTGCAGGAGTGATTGAACTGATTTCTTGGCTTTGAGTTCTAGTGCTCTTGCTTCTCCAAATAACAAAAGAGCTCGG
>CM021315.1:258648-314209 GCA_010645155.1 Tigriopus japonicus
TGACCCAACTCTGCCCATCTTGGACTTGAATTTCCTCATTCGCTCCTACGTCGTCGTAGGTACCTTCTATTCAGGCTTTAGTACCTTCTATCTCTGGCAGGTCCCCCACCAGCGCTTTTTTGTCAGCCATCGTTGTCTAATAGCAAAATCTGAAAGAAACACGGATGTCTCTTTGAATTCTGGCGTTTCTGCACAAACCACCCCAAGGTGCAGGTCGAAAGGAGTATTTCGCCAAGGAATCATTACTAGATTTGAGATGGTCAAAAACTTGACAAAAATGCACATAACATATATCTAACAAAGCGCTTTTACAGAATAAGCCAAACTTATTTCAGTCGTAATTGCGTGAATATAGAAATGTTATTGTGGACATTACTGGGAAGAGCCGAGCCGTAAATGTTACCGTAGTAATGTATTCGGTTGAGAAACTGAAGCACGAGCTTCGAAGTCGTCGTGTTCAGGTCATCGGAACTAAGAAATATCTGGTCGAAAGTCTTGAGTCGTATGACAGAAACAACGATTCCCGTGGAGCAACCGTTCCCAGCTCGCCAACAATTCCAATCATTGATTGGTCAATTTCGGAATTTAAAACCTCTACGGAGTCCAACCGGACGACTTAGCCTTTTGTGCAAGGCTACGCTATTTCAAATATCCTACAGGGTTACGTATGTTACGTATCGGATAAGAACCCGTAAAATTGTTTTTTATTGTTGATAATTCGAAACTCACATACTTAGTTTCGGCTTGATCGACATAAATCTACGGCAAAGATATGAATTTAAAGCATGGAACAATGCGCATTTTTTCAATTAAACAAGTGCGCCTAGGTACAAGGCCCAAAAGGAAGATTGTAAGGTCAACTTGTCTCTCGTTAACGTGCGCACGCACCACGACTAATAGAAATTTCGAAACCCAGTTTCTCGTAAAAGAAGGAACGTATCATCATGCTGAAATTCAGCAAACGAGATCCTTAAGTGGCTGTCGTATCAATCTTCTGAAACCAAAATCATTTACCTGAATGGAATTCGATTTATAAAAAAAAAATCCAGAGATGAACGCCTGAGCAGAGGCTTCCATGTCTCACGATTTCCTTGACATCACGAGATACCGCATTTTCATTGGAAGAACTTTACAACATAGAGGTTGCAAAACGGATTTTAGTTGCTTTTGACCCATAATTTGGATGCAAAATCGTTTCTTAAAAGTCAATGGGACATGCACAAAGTGAGCGTTTTCAATCAACTGTTGTCGTGTTGCTCAGCCCATTTTGGCAAATTCAAGTCATTTCAATATTAGCGTGTAGTCTAGGTTTGTGGAAACTATCGATATTTCACGTTCAGATGCCTTGGGTGGAGTTGGGTCAATAATATGCAAAATTCACTTTCAAGGTAATCGAATAAAAAGAACTGAAGCAAGCCTTATGCTACTGCAAAAATAAGACGTCACGGTGATCCCAAAAATAATTTAAAAATTTAAAGTTTTCAGTTGATTCCATAAAATTATATCTAAATTTGAAAATGGCTTCCATAACTAAAAGTAGATCCTAACCCGCAAAGCCGCAGTCGGCAGGATTCGAACCTGCGAGGGCAGAGCCCAATAGATTTCGAGTCTATCGCCTTAACCACTCGGCCACAACTGCTATTGCTTTTAACTGTGAAAAAATGCATTAGTCTTTAATTACGTATTCTGTCGTTTCAGACAAAATAGAAAAACAAAACATTTAAATTAGTCAATGTGGGATAGCAGAATGTTCTGAAATCATCCTTAGGCCAATTGAATAAACGTCTTACCTCGAAGGTTATTACAAAAAACCCACTTCCATAAAAGTAGTTTAATTTCTCTCCATCCATTGTTCAAGAAACTCGGTTTAACGTCGATTGTAACTATCAAGTAGTTTCTTAACACGAGACTACAACGCAACTATCTAAAAAATAGCTTCTTCAAAAACCTTTGAAAAACTGACGTCTGGACATCTAAATGTTTGCGCTCGGAAAGATGCATGAGTTGACAAGAATGGGAAAGAACAATATCAGTATTGAATGAGGGGGCGATTAAATTCGTGTGTCGGAAAAACTGAAATTATATATGACCTAACGTAACTCCAGAGGACAGAGTAGAATTATTTTCAAAGACTAGCTAAATTCCTGTCCACACTCTTGTCCCATTAGAAAGTTAAACCAAAACGAGGAAGAAATGCGATTTTTTTCCTATGAAA
Source organism: Tigriopus japonicus (assembly GCA_010645155.1). Classification (NCBI taxonomy): domain Eukaryota; kingdom Metazoa; phylum Arthropoda; class Copepoda; order Harpacticoida; family Harpacticidae; genus Tigriopus; species Tigriopus japonicus. Next base: position 260,864 of record CM021315.1, read on the forward strand.
TTGAATTGTTTTGATACGTAATTCGTTGTCAATACCGACAAGTTAATCGTCCCGATTGAGGTTCAGATTGATGAGCACATTTCACATCATATTTTGCGTTCTCAAATACCTTCACCAAATTCCAATTCAAAAGACGTTATTCAAAACCCATCAGTTGCAAACTAGGCGAAAACCAAAATGTCTTTAAGCCGATACGAGGAATCTTCGGAGTGTAAGAATAATTTGTGGAACAACTAGACAAGAAATCGTAATAGCAAAATATTTCATCTTTCATCAGATGACTCTGCAGAGGACGAAGTGGATCCACATGTGCGCTTGGTCTCAGGTCCAGATGGAACCAATGTTCCCATATTCGACACCGTATTCAAGCCGGATCCTGGCATCAAAAGGGTGAAACGTACGTATTCCCTTGAGCATTCCTATCAATGAGTTAAGTTCCCTTAAAACCATTTCTGCAGTGATGAAGAACAAGCTCTATCGACGAGATCAGATTATATGCCTAATTTGCACGTCAAGCTTCTTCGATATCGAGGCCTTCAACCGGCATCATTACAATTTCCACGAACTTCAACAAATCTTTTGCGAGATCTGCGGCAAAGAAATGAAGAGTTTGTGAGTATGGAAACTTCATTTTTTGTCAATTTCAAGTTTGATAGGTCACTTAAAATCTATTTCTTATGCATTTTGTGTGTTGACTTCTCAAAGAGGAACATCGTGGCGATGTTTGACGACCATATCAAAAAGCAAAACTTGCTATAATTCATAATGATGGAAAAATTTTGATGTCTTGATCGTTAAGACTTGGGCTTGGCCCCCAAGTTGCAAATATTTATGCTTAATTTTGCACTTTAATTGACAAAAATGCAAAGAAGTTGCTCTCACTTACGTCTAAAATGTTGCTCTTTTAACTAGAATATGTGAAACAGATGATTGGCCGAGTGCTTTACAGATATTGTCATTAAATTTCGTACATTTAAAAGATCGGTTTCTGATGTATCCAAAATTGACTTTAGAGAGGTGAAATTGTACCAAAATTAGGAAATGTGTTTAACAAGGTATCAACCGTAGATCAAACCAAGCTATTCTTAGAGAAATCTATCATGTAAGTAATAATTACATTACTGATAACTAGGGCTCGGACAAGGTCTTCAACCTGGTCATTTTTATCAAATTTAGCAACTATTCATCTTTTTCGCAACAATTATGTCTCGATCCTCTAGGGAATTGTTCGCATTATTTATTTCGCACGTACTATTACAAACCCAAATTTGACATTTTTATGTTAAACAATGACATCTTCGAGTTTGATAGTAGTAACATGTTGGCAACTTTCGTCGAATTAAGTGAAACTTTTAATACAAATTACTGCAACTTTAGGGCAGAAAATTACAACTTTAGGCCAAAAAATAGGAGCTTCATCCTAGCCCTACTGATAACAATCATACTTAACAGTTGCTCTAAGGAAGGTGCCTTTTCGCCCTTTTTTGACAAACTTTTCATTCTTTCTTTTTATTGAAAAATATTACTGTATTGCAGGAAAACCCTGAGATGTCACATCATTCGTCACAACCTTCACGTCGTGTCGGACGAGGTATTGGCTGCCATTTCCCCCGAACAAAATATGTTTTACGAATGCTGCCAAGAGAATGAAATTCGTCGAAGTTTCCACGACATCTTGATGAATAAGCTCATTCAACACGTGGGTGCTCTTCAGCGCGGGAGTTTCAAATTGCGAGATGGTCGTGTTCGATTGAAACGCGTACAGGAGATCCTAGCTAAAATCATGAAATCTATTGTGTACGATTTGGAGGAGAACTGTTATCCTGGAGCCAGGATATTGATCATGATCCGATTTCGGGCGGCTCTTAAGATGTCTCAAAGCAAGATCGTCGAGGACCCCGAATTGGCTGAAGCCATGATAAAGAGCTGTTTGGAAGACCCTCAGCAAATGGCCGAAAACAACGATGACTCTGCTTAAGAGTTCAATCTTTCGTGTTCAATACAGACTGAATTGAAATGCCATACATAAGATTTCTTTTCTCCCCGGGGATGAGGAAATAAAATACATACAGTGTTGGGAACAATCGCCATTCTCGGGTAGAGAATCATTCCTTCGTATTTAGCATCCCATACCCAGCAGAGAACTACTTGAAACACAATAACAGCACACTGATATTGAGGAATTATCAAGTACAAGAAACATCTTGAGCTCATAACATGTCTTGGCCCAAGGGCTTGACATGCTCTGAAATTATAATTTTCTATTCAGTGAGGGATCTTCCATCCAAATTACACTCGTTCTATTTCGAGAAAAGCATCCCAACTAACTGAAATTATTGCACGTTACATGGTCAAGTAGTGGCTGAATTGCTTCGATCAAAGACACGAAGTACGTATTAAGCAGTCACCTCTACTTTTTAAGTTTTTTGAACCAAAAAAATTCTTTGACATTTGTTTTGTCATGACTCATGAATGACAATTACACATGCATGTGCACACAGGTTGAAGTTTTGCGGGTTTTAAGGGATTTCTCGGAACGGACTCTGCCTCGCTCGGCCAACTAAGTGAATCATCATCCATTTTTTTCAATACGGATGTGAGGTAATCGTGACACCTTTGGAAAGGAGTCGACACTAAATCATATAGTTTCCGTAGAGTGTTTCAACAAATTCGTCAAAAATAAGAGTTTGTCTTGTTTGAGTGAATGCACTAAGGTTGCATCCATTACTGAACTAGATTCTGCGTTAATCCAAGGATCACTAAATACCTGGATACCTCGGCTATTGGCAAAAGTTGTTTTTCGAATTCTGGCCTAGCCAGACAAGAATCTAATCAAACTAATTGTCTGACTGCCAATCCAAACCTCAACTTGATTGACTGAAATTTGTGGCAGTTAGAGTAATTTGAAGCATATAGCAAAGCTCGCTTTTCCGACCGAACCTTTGCACCTACAATCGCCCAAAAGGACGATTGTAGGGTCAATTTTTTTGTTTCTGCATGAATGTTCTACAAATTTTACAAATTTCGAAACGTTGTTATTCATGAATGGAGGAACGAATCATGCTCAAATTCAGCAAACGACGTCCTTAAATGTCTGTCTTATCTATATTTAGGGACGGGCAAACAGTGTAAAAGGATTTTTGGTAACATAAACACATTTATTTGCCTTTTTTGCACTTTTAGCCTTTATTTGCCCGATTTTTTTTTACGAATTCGGTCTGAAATGAACAAATTGTTTTTGCAATTTTTTTATTTTTTTTTGCGATTTTTTTTATTTTTTTGCGATTTTTTAATTTCTTGCGAATTGTTTAATTTTTTTTATTTTTTTTGCGATTTTTTTAAAAAAATTTTGCGATTTTTTTAAATTTGCGAATTTTTTAAATTTCATTAGCCAATTTTTTAAATTTTATTCGCGAATTTTTTAAATTTTATTCGCGAATTTTTAAAATTTTATTCGCGAATTTTTAAAATTTTATTCGGGAATTTTTAAAATTTTATTCGCGAATTTTTAAAATTTTATTTGCGAATTTTTAAATATTATTTGCGCTTTTTTGGATTTATTTGCGCTTTTGACCTTTTTCTGCATTTTTTTTACGACTTTGGGCTGATTTTTGTGCAACTTTTGGTGACCAAAAGCTTCTTTCGATTTGCACTTTTTGCCCGTCCCTATCTATATTATTAAAACTAACTAACTAACTAAAGGAAGCAAATAGTTAAAGTCGAAGGATCTTTTAGCGGCATGTATGATGTCAAGTCAGGTGTTCCGCAAGGTTCAATTTTAGGTCCGCTCTTGTTTATTCTCTTTATTGCTCCTCTCCAGAATTTTAGAACGAAAGCCAGTATTTCTTCATATGCTGATGACACAAAATTAGTTTGTGGAAGGAATGGTCAGGACTCGAAATGTTTAGTTGAGGACTGGGAGAAGGTCTACTCTTGGGTTGGCGAGAGTAACATGGCATTGAACGGGATGAAATTCCGCACAATGACGTATGGGGCGTCAAAATTAGATGTTCCACTCAAAGACAATGGAGGTTGTGATATTGAGCGGGTCTCGTCCATGAGAGATTTGGGAGTTGTCGTCCAAGATGATGGAAAGTTTGATGAGCATATCCAGTTGAAAGTGGGGAAGGCATTTTAAACGTGCGGCTGGATCTATCGCACTTTCAAGTCCAGAGATAGTATTACGATGCTAACTCTGTACAAGTCGATTGTCCAGCCGCATCTTGAGCCGCAGGTTTGCAAAAGGTCGAGCAGGTCCAAAGATATTTCACTAGGAACATCACAGGAATGAGAGAGCTCTCATATTGGGAGAGGCTCCAGAAGTTAGGGTTGTACAGTACTCAGAGAAGGTATGAAAGGTATCTGATACTGTATGTTTTCAAGAGCATTCATGGGCTCTGTCCTAACCCAGGCTTTGAGATCAATTGTAGCGATCGTTGAGGTTTTACGTGCGTTCTGAGAGCACCTCCAAATCCAAGGGAATCGAGGCTAGTTCGAACGATGAAGTGCTCCTCTCTTCTTTATCGGGCTCCTTCATTGTTCAATTTGTTGCCTATTTGCCTTCGTCGGGAATATGTAGGAGCTGATCCTCTAACAGCATTTAAGGCAGGATTGAACAAATTCTTAAATACTATTCCTGACCAACCCACTATACAAGGGTTGTATAGATCTGCCAACAGTAACTCATTGGTAGATCAAATTTCATATAAACATTAATTATTGAAACTATAATAATGATTATCTCTCTTTACAGGGAATCCCATTCCTTGTAGCGGTATTGAAAAATCCCCCCCCCCAAAAAAAATCATTTACTGGAATGGAATTCGATTGATAAAAATCCACAGATGAACGCTTAAGCGGAGGCTTTCATGTCTTACGATTTCCTTATTAATCAGACGCGTATCTTGGAACATGGTATGGAAGCACTGTTTTGGGGTTGAAGGAACTTGTTCTTGGTCTCAGCTCACCAAAAAAAGTCTCTCAAAAAGGCTCGAACTACGCTCTGACAACCCACAGCCCCATGTTTAAACGTTGAGGAGAGTGAGGTGTCTCTTCCAAGAGTGCCACTCACAGATATCTCAACATCACCAAAAGAGCCGTCTATGAGAGAAATTGCCCTATCCACATATATTGATAGATACGACATATTAATATGTTTTGAAGAATAGCTGTGGACGAGAAAATGTTGCGTGAAAAATCATTGGATTTTCATTGAGTATTGGATCAGTACATCCAAATACGATTGCACTGCAACACAAAATTCTTGGTAGGAAATACTCACTTTTGAGGTGTGACGGCACTGTAACGTTATGAAACGGCAACCAGTGTTTTGTCCTTTAGAATGAAACACTTGTCCAGCATGATATGTCGTATCTGGACATATCTGTGGCACTACCTTGTTTGTAGACAAATAACCTACACGATAGACGAACTGTTTCTGAGAGAGAAGTACGAAAAACTCTCATCCGACTCAAGAACACCAAAAGTACAGGATGGGATAGCATTGATACCTCTATCTTGAAGAGGAGTGCCGCACTTCTTGTCATTCCTCTAACTTTCCTCATATCATCCCCATTCACAAACGGGAAAAACGAGATGATGTGAATAATTTTCGTCCAGTTGCCCTTCTTTCTAGCAATTGCATCAAAGATACTGGAGTCAGTTGTGAAAGAACAGATGGCACAATTCTTGGAGAACCACGGCCTTATTCCCTCTTCTCAGCATGGTTTCAGAGAACATAGATCTATTGTATATCCGCCGTGCTCTCCGTGCTCACTAGCTGGAGGGATAACCTTGTGAACGACACAGAGGTGGGTGTCCTGGTCTTTGACCTAACCTCAGCATTTGATTGTCTTGACAATGAAAAAATTTGTGGCAATATAAAGAAGATTCTTGGGTTTGATGCAACAAGTGTTGCTTGGACATTCATCTTCATTTTCAGATAGATCATCTTCATTTCTATCTGGCAGATCTGTATTGGATCAACTTGTTACGGTCGCCATGTATTGCTCGATCTAGTTCAGTGAGAACTTGGACACGAGACTTAGCCAGAAATAAGGAGAATGCAACTAAGGATGGAACAAGTGATCGACTGTCGACCAACGGTCGGACAAGTGTCAAAAGACTGCCATTTATTCAGTAGGAACATGGTCTTAAATAGTCAAATAAGGCGCAGCCTACTGTTCTTGCATGATGCGATGAGTCGCATCTTGTTGGAACATTGAGTCCTTTTTACATCAAAGGATGGCTTTCTCATGATGGTACTTTGGTTCATATACAGATCACCCAAAGTTTTTGTCGAAAACGAAACTTCAGAGGGCATCGAAACTCCATTCGGATCACCACAGGAAAGCATTCTGTCTCCCCTTTTATTTCTCATATATTTGGTCGACCTCCCCTTGTGGACAAAAGCCACCATTACCTCGAATGCCGATGACACAATGGCATCCCTGTAGGGGAGTAATAGGGCGGGACTTTACGTACGCTAGAGCGGCCTCTATTCCAAGCTTTATGTCATTAAACTGGCTCCTTGTCAATCCAGAAAAAAAACAAAATTCTTAATTGTGGGGAACAAGAGAAGCAACGCAGTCAAATCTTCACTCAATATTGGCGGCAATGCCGTTGCCGCAATTAATGTCGTGGGAATCAAAATTGCAAAAGACCTAGGTGGAAAACCGTACGTGGACAAGCTCATTCAGAACGCTTTCCAAAGACTGGGCGTTCTAGGACAACCGAGTGTTCATCTCCACAAAAAACATTTTCAACCCGTGATCCATGGCCTAGTACTCTCCAATATCCGATATGGTCTAGCAATCTATGGCGAAGCTCGCATTAAGGAGAATGATCCACACTCGAAATTGATGGACGGAATTCAAATCGTTCTCAACAAAGTGATGAGATTCCTCATGGGGAACAAAACATCAGACCATGTTTCAATTGCCTCGTTAGTCGAAAAAACGAAGCTGCCAACTGTAAATCAACTGGCTTGCAAGGAGAAATTGTCGATGGCTCACAAGGCTCTCTATCATGACATTCCGCACATCTCCAATAAACCAACGAGGGGAATTGTCAGTTATAACGTGAATAAGGCTCTAACTCTTTTTGAGTTGCGTGTGAAAATTTCAATGAATCCTAATTGATTGCTTTTTCTTTAGGCTTCAACTGTTATTTTATTGTCAATGTCCGATTGATCGCGCTATATACCGAAAAAATCGGAATCCTTGCGTGTCACTTCGCTCACCGCTGCCAAAATTGAACAAACACAAAATGTAACATCAAAGCGTTATCATTCTTGCGTTTACAAAAGCAAGGAAAACTGCCAAAGAAACCTTCAATTTTCTCAAGAATGCTTATGGGGACATGGTAATGTCCAAAGGACGTGTTTTTGCTTGGCACAAGTGAATCCGAGATGAAAGAGAATCGTTTCATTCCAAGCAAGTAAAGCATCAAAAACATTCATTCTGAACTCATGAAAATATGGAAGTTGTGAGGAACTTTATAAAGAAAGATGCTCGTCTAACTGTTGCTAATATTGCCTTTTCATCTGACCTCTCATCTCAGAAAAAAATGTGTTTTGAATCCTGATTGAAGATCTGCACATGTCCAAGCTGAGTGCAAGATGGATCCCTTTATTGTTCACAGAAGAACACAAGATGGCTCATCTGGAGTTTTCAAGAGACTTCATCAAGCTTCATTTTCAAGAAGGACGAACATTCCTCAAAAGAATATTCACTTGTGATGAATCGTGGGTCAATTGTACACACCAGAAACCAAAAACCAAAGTAAGCAATGGATTGTTGAGGGAGGAAAGCCCCAACTCAAGGCAAAGACAGATGCCAGCTCCAAGAAAGCCATTCTGGTCCTCTTTTTTTATTTAGATAGGCCTATACCATCGACCAACGTTATGTCTCCAAAGGAATCACTGTAAATTCATCTTACTGCTGTAAAGCCTTTGAGAGGTGTTTACGCCATTTTCGGAGGAAAAGGCCAAACAAGACTGACAAGGACTGGCTTATCCATCATGACAATGTCCATCTTTGCACCAGCCAGGAAACAACGGCTTTCTGTGAGAGGAAAAGAATCAAGTTCCTTGGACATCCCCCTTATTCACCTGATTTGACATCAAATGACTTTTGGTCTTTTCCATCATTGAAAAATTACTTGTCTGGAAAGACCTTTGACAATAAGAATGAGCTTAAATTAGCCGTGCAGTCCATAGAGTGTTGTCAAAAGATGGCCTTTTCCATACATTTGAGGGTTGATTAGAGAGATGTAAAAAATGCACCGAACTAAATGGAATTTATAATGAAAAAATGTAAGAGTAAACATCGTTGAAAACCTGGTTTCTACACTAGAGCGTCATTCTCGTTATAACTGACATTCCCCTCGTATATTGTGGACGAATGGATCAGCCATGACAACCAGATCAATGGGCAGAAGAATCTGACCATCCAAAGTCCAAAGACTAACAGATCTTCCTTCATCTTTCAAGCAATCCGTCTGCAGTAATTCGTTGGTAAACCAAATATCATAAAAATGTTGATTTTATTTTTTATGTACTAGTAACGTTAATATTAATAATAATAATAATAATATGTTTATTGCGACTCAAGGTCATGTCAGGTTGTATAAAATAAAGTAAAATATTGTAAAAATATATATATGTGTTCCCATATAAATGGTTGTGACATATTATATTGTGGTATCACAGGTGAGTTGACTAGAGTGGTTTCAGTGCACATGAAAGAAATGAAGAGGAGATTGACAGACAGTACAAATACAATTGGCTAGAGGGAGATGATGAAAATCTTGGTTATTGCAGTAGAGTGTGTGGGTCAGATTGAACAGATCCTTCGTCAGTTCCCGTCTTTGGTGGAGTTGGGCAGGAAGCCGGACGAAGGTGCGTGACCGCCAATATTCCGAAGGGATGTCAGGCCAAGGACAATAAGGTGTTGTCAAGTCCTTGACCGGGAAGGACAGCATATGTCCAGACATCACCTCCGGAAATAATATATAAAAAATATTAACTTTCTTAACAAGGAATTTCTTTCCTTGTAACGGTAATAAAAAATCCGCAACCCAACCGAAAAAAGATTCTCAGATTCAATCCAGAAAATACGGCCTGAGTCATCTGGAGATCACAGATCAAAACATTGTTGCCGTGAACTGTCTGCTTAGCCAACAGGACGAATTTCAGAGCAGTGTCCATGACGTCATCAATCCACCTTGCGTTGGATCATCACTGATCCGTCATTAATTCTAGGTTGAGAGAAGTTCAACATTCATTTGCGAGGAAAAGAGAATTCAGTCAGGGACGCCACTCAAACATGTTGTTACAATCTATTCATTTCTTTTCATAAGCAAAGCTCATTACATTAGATTTTGAAAAACGATTTGAAATTTTGAAGTCATTGAAAGATTTACCAGAATCAATAGTCTTTTCTAATCATGTTTCTTTTGCCCATGTCAACCCTGGTTTAGTTTGAGAATTCTCCACGTGGTGTCAGTGTTTGTTCGTTTGACAGGGTGACCACTCGAACGAAAGGCTCAATGAGAGGGGCAATATTTCTTATCTTCTTTAAAACAGAAATTGTGTTCTTTTTGTCTTCTTTTAACTCAATATTTTAAGCCAGTATTTAAAAGTGGTCGTTGAACTATTCTTGGAGAGGCTTGTTCAATGTTGGATATAAGTGGTCAATTTACATTAGGAACCAACCCTTATAAATTTCGTCACCTTAAGAAACGTGCGATCATTGTGATATGAACGTTACATGGATTGAAAATCCACGTACATAGAAGCCGCCGTACATAAACAAATCCAAGTGGACGGCAAAGTCAATCAGGGTTGCCAAAAATGCTTGACACGCCATTACTATTGGAACAATTTTCTATAAATTATTATGTTTGGTATATGTTCATGTTTCAAAATTTGATTTGCTAAGGGTGATATTATCTCGTAAAATGTAATGTTTTATGGAGGTTTTTGATATCCTATTTCAAGTCACTGAAATTCTAATGACTTTAGTAATGAATTTGCCTTACAAAACAAATAAAGTTTTTAGCAAACAACTTTAAACATGCCTTGATATTTCTTCCAGATTCTTTGCATTTAAGGCAGGATTGTGAACAAATTTTTAAACACTTTTCCTGACCAACTCACTTTACAAGGGTTGTTTAGATCTGCCAACAGTAACTCGTTGGTAGACCAAATATCATATAAACATTAATTGTAGAAATTATATTAATGATTAACTCTCTTTACAGGGAATCCCATTCCTTGTAGCAGTATTTAAATATCCGCACCCCCAAACAAATATGAAATGGCAATAGTAAATGAAACCATATTTGAACAATTTTTTGCTGAATGTATAATAAATCACAAACCCACAGAGATATTTTATTGGCCTTGTGGTCAATACTTGACATACGCTTCTATTCTCACAATCATTTTGGGATAGTAAAATCCCCTAAAAAGAGGGGCACATCATCCTATTTGGCACCTCTAACACACTTCCAAACTGGCAAGACTACCATACCAGGTATATAGCTCCCCATGACATCATAACTCATTTACCATTTGCAGATACATAATGTTGCCAAGTTCAAGCATGGGTTAGGAGCTGAAATAGGTTTAGTCTTAATCTACCTACAATGAAGATCATGGAGAGAACTTGCGTAATTATTGAATGAATAAAACAAAAATATTATTGCAATATGATTTCTGAAAGAAAAATGTGTTTCTACTAACTGCCATGTGTGTAGCATATTTTAGCAACCCTGATTGACTTTGCCCTTCACTTGGGTTTGTTTATGTACGTCGGCTCCTATGTACGTGGATTTTCAATCCATGTAACGTTCATATCATTGTGAATGGATGAGTGTAATCGAACGAATTCAGCTGTGGATTCTGGGGCTAAAATGACTAGGGATGGGTCAGAACTAGGTTCTGACATTTCATAGTTTTAGTTTGCTACGTGAGGAGCAAATTCTTATTTGAATTGATTGTCAAAATGAAGAAAACGAGTTGGGCTCACGAATTTTGATTAAATTTTATGGAGGGTGAGTCTCGACTCCGACGCATCCCTAGCCAGTTTGACCCCAGCTGAATTTGTTCGATTACACTCATCCATTGAGCTTCGAAGATGTCACTCCAAAAACCTTGTGGATTTACCTCTCATTCTGGTTATCTTGCCATCTCCAAGTGTCACATTCTAGTGTTTTAGTGCACAAAGAGATCCAGTCAAGCTGATTGAGGAAGAAAATTTGGATGGGTCGTGTGTGGCCCTTCAAAGAAAAAGAGAGCTTGACTTCATCCTTCTTTCTTTCTTCCAATCCAAGACCATCGTATTCTCCATTGATGAGAACTACTCAAAGTCAACTGTGTCACTTATGTGCTTGTTCAGCATGCTTTTGAGCCTTTCATCTCTGTCAGATCATTCAATGGATTGATGGATGGACAAAAACTGGATCGTAGGATTCGTAAAAGGGTTCAGGGAATATTGGTATTCTCTTGTCACTACTACAAACTTTGGTGTGGTGATTCAACATGAAAATGAATGGGAAAAGCAATGGAATCATCACCAATTAGACAAGGACAAGCACGTGGAATTGATGTGGCAACCCTAAGATAAAGAGACAGACTACTTTTGAGAAAGATCAACTATGAGAAGACCAGTCCACACAAGACATCAATGGTTAACCAACCACAAGAGAGCGCCTTCATGGCTAGATTGGACTACATCCACAAAGATGCTAAAATTTGCGGATGATCTGAAGATTATTGGGATTATCTTGCAACCTCAAGATGAGAAATGAGTCCAAAGTGAGATCAGCAGAAGATTGGACCTCGAATAATGGAATGACCTTCAATGTGGATAAGTGTGAGATGATGAGGTTTGGAAAGAGGCCAAAAACCACTCCCAAGGATATCCTGAAAGGCCAGGAACTTGAGAGCGTAGACATGAAAACAGACCAGTGTATCATATTCGATCGGAACTTGAAATTCCGTGAATACTGCTGATATCGTCATGCGGGCGAATAGAATGATGGGTCTCGTGCAACACACTTTCACCATGAGGGGCAAGAACATTTTAACTAGACTGTACAAAGTGTAGTTAGGCTTATACTAAAGTATAACATGACTTTTTGCTCTCCTTGAAACGTTATAAAATACAACCATTCTCTTGAACACACATCATTTCTCTGGTTATTTGCCATTGTTAAAATGTTGTTATGTTCCGCCATTCACTCAAAAACAAATGTTATTAGTAAAAATAATCAAAATTCATTTAATCAAAGGCATCAAATCGCATGTCCTAAATTCCCGGTGTTGGCCCTAAGCTGGAGGTCCTTCGACCTTGAAATGAATCCTTCGTAGAGTCATCCTTGGCTTAGCTAGAACTGAATACTTTGGGGCTTGGTTTGTGGCGCCACTTTACAATGCATATGAGAAAAATGTAAGCACTGCTCCTGTTTCAGGCTGCGCCCAAAGATGTCAGTCACACCTCGCCTGTGTCATGTCCGGTCTCAGGTTGGTACACCATCTGTGGTTGTGAATTAACGACGAAAAGTTCTCTTGAGAAAGGTCGGAGGAAAGAACCGAACCTGGAACCTCTCTCACAACAAGACACTGTGCTAATCCAAAAAACATTGGAAACATGGAGAGCGAAGTTAGCAATGAGAATTATGATTTCCAGAAGAAACGCATCAATTATATTCTTCTGAAAATGAGACCTTTCTGGTGATGAGTCGACTGCGTACTTCAATTTTCAGCGTAACCGAACGTCGGAGTCAAAAGTTACGCTCTCTCAAAGCTCAGTGCAAATCCTACCGAGAATGAATGAACGAGCCACTTTGTGGTAAAACAATTACCACGAAAGGGCGAACTCCTTCCATGCTCTTTTCAGTACATAAGTTTGCTAAGGCACAACTTTTCACTCCGGCATTCGATTGGGCTGAAAATTCAAATTTCCAATTTCATCTCCCAAACGGCCTCATTTGCAGAAGATCGCAAATGAGTCAGCTCTACTGGAAATCACAATTCTCATTGGTAGCCTCCCACTCCATTATTGCCGTGCTTCTTGACTAACCTCAACACCACATCCCATGGTTGTATCAATATACTTTTTCACTTTGCGAAATGAAAGAATAAATATCTGGAAATATTTTTTACAGTCTAATCATATTTATCTCATAACCATAGTTAGCATCTTCCTCGTTTACATCAACGTCTGTGGTTTCATGATCAGCCAAGGCACAAGTCAAATAATCTCCTTGAACAAAGGTACTGATGTTTAGAATGTGCCGCCAAAGATTCAAACGAGAGAAAGGAAATGGCAAACACCGACTCATTTCGACGTCATTCGGAGAATTGAAGTGCATCACACGTCCTTGACCTGGAAAGTACGGAAGCCACAGTTTCCGCTCCAAGGAGGGGTTTCCACTTCGAATGAAGTTTCCAATCATAGTTGTAAAAATTTTGACCATTCTCCTATCTTCCTCATTATGCGGTCCAGCCCATGGCATACTGAAATAATTAGTATTATTAAAGCGAGGATTATTTCTTGTTAAACATTTAAAACAACTTATTTTGTTCCTTTGTTGTAAATATTTACCCAATAACAAAATCCTTTTTTACCTCATGACGTATCGTAAGTCGTCCAAATGAGCAACCCCGCCGTGGTCAACGGGGTTCTCGCCATGGATGTTGACATAGCCCCAACTACCGATGTAGTTGAATTTGTACACGTACACGTTGGAGGAGGATCGCCGTGATTGCAAATAAACGCCCAAAAGCTCATCAAAGTTGAACAAGGAGTCTGACATCAGCTCAGCAGCCTTTATCCGATCCTGTGTTCGATTCCACATTTTGCGATCAAAGTAAAAGTCGAAGGCTATGTCTCGTTCCTAATAAATATTTTGAGAGAGGTGATGAAAAGCACAAGTATAAATGAGGCTCTGTAGGATTGTCCCATATTGGTATAATCTGTTAAAGACGGTAATACAGAATACTTGATATCAACTTAAGAAAAGTTTTAGCTGAGTACTTTCAAGCAAAGTCTTAAGAGATTGATTTACTCGTGAAAATAGTCTATCCGTTGTTTTCTCTCTCAACTGAACCCAAGGTACTCTCATATTATGTTGAAAAGTCAGCTTTGCTCTAACCTCACTTAACAATGGCTAATAAAGATTCTCTAATCTCTAAATGGCCTAGGCTTAAATGTTGATCACACGCTTGCCCTGTCGTCTTATGGTCAGGGTAAGGTCAATTACTTGAAAAATGTAACTGATTACAATTTGTACATAGTATATAACTGCCAAAGCGTTTTTACAGAATAAGCCAAAATTATTTCCGTCGTTATTGAATAGAGAAATGTTTATGCGAACCGCTAGGGAACGTAAATAAACTAGAATCAACACAAATGTACGTGGATAATTTTTTTCCCTTACTTGGAAATGCCGAGCCGAAAATGTCACACTATGAATTGAAATCGGTCGAGACTGTGAAGCACGAGCTTCGAAGTCGTCGTGCTCAGGTCCCCGGAACTAAGAAAGATCTGATCGAAAGTCTCGAGAGTGTCATGACAGAAACAACGATTTTCGTAGACCAGTCGTTCCTTGCCCGCCAACAACCGTCGATTTCAGAATTTAAAACCTTACAAGATTCCGACCGGACGACTTTGGTCCCGCTCACGGAAGAAAGAACCCACGCATATGTCCTTTATAGACATGCTTTCGTATTTTTTATTGATGTAAATTTATAAACACAATGTTTTTATGAAAACAATTGGAAAAAAAACATCCAGGACCTGGAGGGCCTCCAGAAAACTCCTGTGGGGGTCAACAAAAAATACCCGGAAAGATTCCTTTGCTACCTGCTTCATTGAGCAATTACACCTTTGAAAATTGATTAAATCTCGAGATTTTGATCATGTTCAGAAATAGCTTTTGATGATTGGTTACATAAATCTTACTGTTCTCAATTTATTACACCTCTTTTTGGTACGCCCCTCGTAGATCTCAGACCTCGCATGATTTTGTTAAATTCGCTGACCAAATTTCCAAACTCGCGCAACTTTTTATGTACACTTGAAACTCGCTTTTTAAGAGAAATGTCCCACTGTTTTGATTAAAATGCGACAAAATCATGAAGTAGTATTATTTACTTATATTTTTGGAAGAAAAAATCCTTGAAAAACTGATGAAATAGTATCTAAAATGGCTTTCAAGACAGTAAGACTTCACTAGCAAAATTCTCTTCTCGCCCGGTCAAATGTGGCGACGTCTATGAATGGATTTAAACAACTTAAGCGGCGGCTTGCTTTACGAATCCGCCATTACAATTACATGTTATTTACATAACAATTTCATGACGATTACATGACAATTACATGACAATTACATGACAATTACATGACAATTACATGTCAATTACATGTCAATTACATGTCAATTACATGTCAATTACATGTCAATTACATGTCAATTACATGTCAATTACATGTCAATTACATGTCAATTACATGTCAATTACAAGGCAATTACAATTTTTTCCTTCTCTTTCACCCTTTTGACATTCGAAACCGATGAAAGGGAAACAGATTTGCCATTCTCAAGTAGTGATGCACCAACTGACAACTTACAATGCCTGAAAGGTACATTTGAAAGAGTGATTTGCCAAAACCAAAAGCTTTTGAACGGGTTAAAATATCAAAAGTATTACACCATCAATCACAAGGCATATTTTTCTTTTTGAGAAAATACGAACTTTGCACGTATCAAGTATAACGATTTTTCAAAACTTCGTTTTTGCAGTAGATGTCTGTCCTTGGTTGTCAAAGGTTCTACAGGGTGTCCAGGAATTGATGGTGCATCGTGCTTTTCCTTGCCATTCAGACCAAAAGAATGCTTTAAAATTGAAAAATATCCTATAAGGAAGTGTTTTGAAATAGGCTTATCCCATTAGAAACCACAGTTTCAAATGCATGCCACAATATTTGAATGGTTCAGACCGTATCAGGCAAAGCAGGTTAAAAAGGTATTCAAAACTCGTCTTGGAAGGACACCACACTAATCATTCAGTCCAAGGGACATCTAAATCTTCTGAATTTCTAAATATCAACTCAATATTGTTCAGGAGGCAAGAGGAACAATCATAGAAGAGTCTTGATCTAAAGTATGTTAAAAACTTGAAGGGTAAATGTGAAGTATGAGCATATTTTCAACCTATGTCAAAAACGCAAAGTGAGGCCGAGAAAAAATAAAAAGCACATGCCCACATCAAGTTATTTGACTCACATCAAGTTATTTGACTGGGTATGAGCCCAGTCAAATAACTTGAATAGCTTGATACAAGAAGTCTTAGAAAGGGTTCCAAGATACTTGCAACTGAACTATTATCATATCTGCAAAAGTATTTTTTTCTCTAACGTGTCTTTAAGCCATTGAAAATCTATTTTTTCCGATGCACCATCAATTCTTGGATACCCTGTATCTCTTGACATAAAAATCATGGTCAAAAGCTCTTGTGTTTTGAAAGTGATTGAATATTAAAGCTTGGGTATGTATTGTAACATGAGATATGTGTTAGTGGCATCACATTGACATCAAATTGATGACTAATAATTGTTTTGTAAGTGAGAACTGATTAATTGGGTTTATGGTCAATTTGTTGTAGTAAGAGTTTTCAAAGCAATTGGTAGTTTGTAGTTAAAAATTCGTCCATTACATGGCCAAAAATATGTAATTTTAATTGAAATAACGTAATTGTAATTGCAATTATAAATAACTCCCTATCCCTGCTTACGGGGAATACCAAATCACTTAATTATTTCGTTTTGTCATACTAGACCATTATTCTGTAGGAGACGCTAAATCCTGACACCCATGCAGATGTTGCCGTACGAGTTTTTCGTCAGCAAACGCTAACCATATGACCCTTTGAAGTAACAATGGATGTGAAGAAAACAATTAAAAACAAACTCTCTCGCAACCATCGAATTATACTAGAAGAATAGGTCCGAAATATGAAAGATTTTTATTCTACTTACTGGCGGTCCTATCTCAGGATGGATGAATAGATGTTTGAAAACCTCCCTTAGATTGTCGTTAGCAAAAGCGAGTCTCTCCTCCCAAATCTCGGCGAAGAGTTCGACAGAGAAGGTGCTGGACTCCATGGAAGTCAATCCAGTTATCCAAGGGATGTCCCTGTTAAACTGTCCCAAAGCCATTGCCGTCGTGGGATCAAGGGTCCAAAACGGATGTTCAGCCTCTAAATCGACTCGCGGAGAGTACACCCCAAAGGGTAGTTTGGCGGCAGAGTTCGGGAAAAATTCCGAGAATCGAGCGGCTGAAGTTGTTAAAGTAACGGCATCTACCGTTCGAAGACAGTCCACTAGACTTTGGGATGAGTCTGTGGGACAACCCACGAGCTCACCTTGTTGTTTGGCTACTTGATCATGGTTTTCCTGTTTGCTGGACCAAGCCATGTTAGCGGTCCCACTCATCGAGATGACTTTATGAAAAAGACCCTTACTCAAGGACGAAATCATATGAGCATGTGCACTAGCGCCTCCAGCACTATGTCCCAAAAGAGTGACACTATTTGGGTCGCCGCCAAAGGCTTGAATATTGGCATTGATCCATTTCAAGGCCAATAATTGATCTTTGAAGCCATAGTTGCCGGGAGCTACAGAGTTCTTGGTACTTAGCCATCCCAAAGCACCCAATCGATATTGGATGTGGACCACGACCAGACCTCGGTCGATGAGCTGATGAGGTCCATAGCTCCTTTGACGTCCCGATCCATTTGACCAACGCCCACCATGAATCCAAACAACCACGGGTAACTGTGACTCAGGAATCAGGCTAGGCGTGTAAACGCTCAACCAGAGGCAATCTTCAGAGCCAATGGTTCCTTTTTCAATTTGTGAGGGTATCTGGATGCAAGCGGGTCCATCCAAAGTGGCATTGAAGACAACAGACCAAGATGCAACGGGCAAGGGATCCTTGAATGTAAAGTAAAACAAGTCTTGGATGATTTTTGCCTTATCAAGACATTTTTTTGCATTCTCAGTTTTCCACGTGGATTCATAAATTGTTCCTTGGAACCATCCATAATTCATGAATAATAGTGAATACCCGTCAGGGCGCTTTAAACAAAGAAACTTTACAACAGACAATCGACCTTATCAGCCATATAATATGGCAGTACTGCCAACTTGAAAAGCAACTTGAAGTGTAACTAGTGCTGGAACTCGAAATCGAGCTAGTTCGAGTGTTGCCAAATTGGCCCCTGTTAAGGTCTTTTCAAAAAGTTCAGGACAACCTGCCCTTTTAAACAGTAATAAACTTCGAGTCAAAAATGGCAGCACTCCCAACTCAAAAAACATGACTAAATTTTATTTTAGTAATTTCATAGTTTATTTATTAGCATTCTTTTCAGGGAATCCCTTTCCTTGTAAAGTTAATAAAAAATCTGCAACAACAAAAAAAATCAGATTCAGATCTCAAGATTTTATTTTCAGGTCGGAAGCAATCTGGTTCAATCCGTAAAAAAGGATGAGGTCAAACAATAAGTGTCGTCCTTTTTAACATAGAGTTTGTGTCTCTGTGTTCTCCGGAAGTCAATCTGTGTGAAACGTTTTGACCAAAAACACGGGCCAATATAACACAAACCATGCACAAACTTGGTCAAAAATTCTTTCAATCTCGGCAGTATTAATGTGACCAGTTCGCGCTTTAGAGCGATACCTTGGCGCTTTTTTTGACCTCCAAGACACCCAACGCCGTTTTGTGTCTAGGCGATAAATCCAGGCGATGGTCATCGAGGTTGCGTCGCCAAATTATCAAAACATTCCGCGACTAGTTTCAAAACTTCGTATTTTCAGGTCCCAGAAAAGACTGCTTTTCCAACCCAAGTCCCAAAGTATCAAACTATCTAGTGACGACTAAAACTTTGACACAACAAAACAAAGTAAAATTTTGAAAGGAATTGCAATTAGTTATTGCTAAAAATACCTGAACAAAATATAAATGAAATATTGGAAGCTCTCAAAGAAAGCAAATTTGTGGCCTATTTTCAGTTAAAGGTCATTTATTTTGAAGAAGGCTTATTTCGTTTACAGGGGAAAAAAGAACGATTCAATGGTGGATGAGATCGTTTTCTGTCCTAGTGAGGAAAAGTGGTCGGATTCTTGACGTTAGGAATATCTTTGATCAGAGATTGCACACAGTCTTCAAATGCTAATGGAAGAAGAATTAAAGATGCTCTCAAAGACAATCAACCATCAATTTGGGTACTTGGCCTCTCACGGGCATCAAGTTTATCTTTTTTTTCATTACGTACACGATCATATACGAAAAATATTTACATTTTAATAAAATTGGGTCTTGATTAACCTTGAATGTTAAGAATTATCAACTAAAAAGTGAACAGATTTTATTGTAAGGTTTGGGAAAGCTGATATTGTGTATTCAAATGATTTAAGATACCTCAGGCAGAGGCAGGCAGGGCCTGGCGTTTGGCTTAGTTGTAAACCTGTTGAGTTTGATAAGATACAAATCAATTTGTATTTTAAGATCAGTTTTTGGTCACACTTCTTCTTCACACAGTATTCTTCAAACTCAAAATTTAGGGTTGGCAGCAATTATACTTTTTGGCATGTATATTTTCAAATCTTAACGATTTGATCTTCAACCCTCTGATAACATGTTTTGTACCTGAGTCATTTTGACGTGCTCCATATCAAATTAGAAGAGTCAGACAGAACATGCACCAACGTACAATTTGTCTCTCAAAAAAACACTGAAGATAATGCTTAAAAAAGATGACATCCAAACCAATGGTTTAGAGTGGTAATGTTTGAAAAGACCCAATTTATTCAAATGTAAATATTTTTTGTATATGATTGAGTACCTCATGAAAAAATGGCATATGTAGTGCATATGTGATGGCATGTGTTCAGGCTTTCAAAAATTTATCCAGGACACAATTCATTAATTTCCTAAGAGGTGAACTTTTTGTAATAATTGTTCATCAAACTTTTGCAAATTTTTGAAAGCCTGAAGGACACGCTGAAAGAGAAAATCAAAGATTTTCAAGATATTATCGACTCGGCTGACGTGGACAAAGCACTACTAGATGAGTTTAGTACAGAAAAGGACAAAAACGATCTCATCCACTTTTGAATTGTTCGTTTTTCCTTGTAAACAAAACAAGCCTTCTTCAAACTAAATGACCCTAAACTGAAAATAGGCCACAAATTTGCTTTCTTTGAGAGCTTCCAATATATCATTTATATTTTGTTCAGGTATTTTTAGCAATAACTAATTGCAATTCCTTTCAATTGCATAATATTGTTGTAATTGAGACACTTGAACCTCTGCATCTGAATTGTAAAAGAGTTTTTCAATGCGTTGCAAATGTTATTACATCTTTTTGCTTCAATGTATTTTTTTATCACTTTGTTTTGTTGTGTCAAAGATTTATTAGTCACCACTTGATTGTTTGCTAAATGCAAATGCAAATGTAATAAATGTGATGTGTTAAATATCTACAACTTGGCTTTTGAAAATGCATTGCAATATAGACTGAAACCAAAAAAAGAAACCCCAATTTCTACCCAAAAAATGGGATACTTTGGGTTGGAAAAGCAAGGTCTCGTCTGGAACCTCTGGAGAAAAACGAAGTTTTGAAACTAGTTGCGGAATGTTTTGATAATTTGGCGACGCAACCTCGATGACCATCGCCTGGATTTATCGCCTAGACCGTTTTGTGCTTTACTTCTCGCCTGTATTTTAGTCAAACTAACAATTATCTTTGAATCATGAGCAAATGTTTTGACAATAAAATAAGTCTCTCTCAAAGCTCACGGCATAATCCATGACAGAAAGGATTTTCTAGCCCTCCCCTGGGATTTTTTACCATAGAAGAGCGAGCTCATATTCATTTGATGCTCTCTTCAGTCCACGCGTTTGAGAGGGCATAACTAACTTGTTACTCAGTTGAGTTCTTTTATTTCCGGGTCATGGGTCATTTGTAGTCCGTGATTTTGGAAGAAATTTTGGATTTGTTTTCAGTTATGCCGACTGAAATCGAATGCAGACATGCACAAAATAGAATGGAGTTTGTGAGCAAAATCGAAGACTTTTTTCTGGCCAATTCCCTCTGAAACTTTTAACCTTTTTCATTCAAACACATGGATAGTACAAATATCAATGTTAATTATGCGTATAAACTTATGTAGTCAGCTAATTTTTGTTTCAGTTAAGCCTCCTCCAACACAAAAAAATTGCAAAGGCAAGAAAATCAAACAGGCTTCAGATCTGACCTGATTGTTGCCAATTCCTGCGCTGCATCTTGCTCAAATATGGGTAATCAACAAGACAATGAGATAATTAATGAGTACAGTGCTTACCCTGAATCGGAGAGTGCCCAATGGGGGTCGAGCATATGGGATACTGTGAAAACCGAAAAAAGGATTGCCTTCAAAACTGGTCTCAATCGCTCCCAAAACAGGCCCATTTTTCGTGTTTACAACAACGCCTTGGGTCACCTTGACCACGGCTAAGATTAGTCCCATTAAGATCTTCATGTTGGTTAAAAAATCCTGGGAATTCAAAGTTTCATGAATTCGATTTTCCTTCCAACGTCAGGTTTGAGAGTTCAGTTTAAGAGTAAGCACTTAATTTCAAGCATTCACGAAAAAGGGGAAATCAAGTTCAAACTAGAGCTCTAGTTCAAACAAAGATTATGCTGAATGCGTGATTGTTCTATTAAGGACAAGGTCGTGAAAAGCGATAACTGGAAACACTTGAAATTGCCTGTAATCAAATAAGCATTACACATTAGAAAAGCTGGCAGTGACCCTGAAAGTTCCCCCATAAAATAAGGTGTTTTGTAAACAGTAGATAAGAAGTAAAATAAGGGCAAGGTTCTTCAAGGTAGTGAGTATTGAAGCATAGGAAACCAAACAAACTTGGTATATTACCACTGGAATACTCGAGATGTCAATCAAAATCTACTAAATCCCGATATTTCAACTCTGTTGCAAATGATGTCAACAAGTGCATGTTTTTTAACCTGACAATATATTTCAATATGAACGAACTGACTGAATTTTTTGATTGGTTTTGAGGATCATTGGTTTAGAAGATTCTTGACCTCAGGGCAATTTAAGATCGAGCAAAGGCATAATAAGGATAAGGTTGCTGGAGTTGGGGTTGTTGCTGATAGCCGTAAACAGGGGCCAATTGTTGTTGTTGGTATTGTGGAGCGGGCACGGGAGCAAATTGTCTTTGATATTGAGCAGCCTCAGGTACGGGAGCCAAAGGAGCCTCAGGGGTAGGGAATCGAGCCTTAACCTTCTCAATGATGTTGGACAGAGCTGGGGCGCCTTTTTGGATCAAATTGGCGGAGCCTTCAATCTGACTAATGACAGCTGGAGGAAAAAAACACATTTTAAATCTGACAATTGCCCTTTCAATCATAATTTATCAGGTTGCGTGATATTTCAAGACTTTCCGGAACCTTTTATTGTTGCACACCCAACCTTGAAAATATGAAAAAATCATGTTCCCAAGTTGACTCACCAGCAAAGTTATTCTCGGGAATGGAGTTAGGATCAGCACCAAAAAGTTCAGCTAATTCCTTCAGGTCCACTTTTTTCAAGAGCTCGGCAACTTTCAAAGTGGCTTGGGCAGCATTATCGGCGGAGGCCTGAATTTGGGGTGGTTCCAAAGCCAAGAGCTCGGGGTTTTGTTGGAATTGGTAGTTGAACTCTCCTTCTTTGGATTGGTAACGGTATTGGAAGTTCTCTTGAGCGAGAACTCCAGAGCTCAGAAGAAGAACCTATGGAAAACAAGATGCATGAAGCACACCACATCAAGATGGGTCTTTCTTGGTTATCTTACACAAGTGAGGGCCAACATATTGGTGGAGTTGTTGCTAGTTGTTGAAGTGGCGAAGCGAATGAATTCACTGATGCCCTCTCAACTCATCCTTTTGTTTTATATATGACTTTCAATCGCGCCAATCGAGTTTCCCTCGCATGATTTAGAGTGGTTTAGATACCAACCAAGAGGGTTACGTAACTTGTGGCGTGATTTTGTGAATGGCCTGCCGATCTCTTTCGGGCAGGCCCAAATGTCAAGTTGAATGCCTTGGTGTTGGAATCTTTGAGGGTGTAAGATTAGTAAGGAAGAAACTGAAAAAAGTCCTGCGAAAGGACAGCTAAGGATTTAACAGGCCCAGGATGTAATTGCTCGGTAAAGTGATGCCTTGGTTGCAGTTTTGTTGTGCAATCATATTTATGTTGGTGGCAGAACGTGTTTAGTAACATTGTCGAAGATTATGATCAAACCACGGTTTCTGTTATTTTTGGAGTAGCATCATTAACTGCTTACTTGCCATACGATGTTCTACTCGGTACTACTGATCTGCAGCAAGATTGCTTGCCCTATTTTACGAATATGTATTAAACTTACACAAATTACCATTATGAAAAAAATCTGTCTCACATTTGTTTTGAAAAGTTGACAGACAAGCTAGGAACATTAATGCTTTTTTGAACAGCCTAATTTTGCCATACGGTGAACCTTCAGAAATATCTACATCTCCTGAGAAAAGTAGAATAAAGATCAGTCATAGCTGGATAACTAAGTGCAACTTTTTCCCTGTTCGAATATTTTTGGTGAAACAAATTTGTTTGCTGTTAGCGCGACTACAATTTAAAACAGTTTTCCTACTGCTGTTGGTTTCTTTTATCTTTATTAAATTCCAAATCATCGAATATGACGTATGAAGAATTTTCTAGCTTAAATCAAGAATTGCTATATCTTTAATGCTTAAAAATACCGTATTCTAATGACATAACTGAACTAACCACTAAGTAAATATCCCAAAAACCACCATCAGGTACATTTGTTACTCATTCTGAGTTTGTACGTTGTAAAGGCTTGTGAAAGATCGGAGCAGCTTAGTTTCTATGCCTTGTACGGACGGGTTGATTATTTTTCACCGATAACCTGTTTTTTTTCAATGAAATGTACTCTAGAAAGTTCCTAGTCGGTTCCTACTATTATTTACAAAAGTGGAGGAAAAATCAAAATCATTCGCGGGAAAAAAGTTCGGAAGATATGCATTTCTGATGAGCGTGAATATGTGATAAAACGAAGATTTCCACCTGCTAATTCCGACAATTTCTTTCTCGTCTGCAAAACTTGATTTTGGAATAACAATTCATAATATATTTTTTGAAAAATGATTTTGGATAAATTTTCGATCTAGAATTTTGTTACGTAAATTGAGAGGGTCTTCCGAACTTTTGAATCAGAAATGTACGACTTGGAACAAAAATATGGCCACAGAAGTCCTAGCGTTATTGAAGGTTTCCAATGGCTCCTTCTGTTTTCTAAATTACTTTGCAATACTTCTCAAGATACATAAATCGAAAATCTGACCCTTTATAACACAGACAAGTTTTGGCATTCCTGGACAATCAACGCTATCTGGTTTGTAATATGTTTTGGTAATCCCTCTCATTGACATTCGATTCGCAGCATTCGTACACTCACAAATGTAAGCACAGCCATAGACCACTGAATTCCTAGACTGCGCTGCCGCCGCCAATCATCAGATTTTCTTACATCAGTAGGGAACAAACATATTATGGCGGGAGAAAGCAATCGTCCAAGAAAAATGGTTTTAAGTCCCTTTGAGAATGAGTTTTACGTGCTTAGCCCCATGCCACAACACTGGCTACCCTCTGGAAGTGTGAAAGTTGATTTCTGATCCCTAAATTTCAATGTTTTGTCCTGGAAATTTTCAAATCCAACCTCTCTCTACAAAGAAAAGTCAAAGCAGGCTGATTGTTGGGGAGGATGAAAGTCCAATAAAAGAAGAAAGATTGAACCCATAAGCCAAGCTTTCCTCTTGTAAGAACCAAGGTATTATAGGTACCAAGGTCTACCAAGGTAAGGTATTTTACCACTGGGAATTAGTACCAACTTCAAGCTGAGATTGTATTGCTGTCCCTGCCGAGTTGTCAACCCTACCTCTAGACAAGGATTTCTTAATTTAAAGGATTTGAAACCACATCAGAAAAAGTGCCTGTCTCAAATTATGCGTCATTCAAGCAACCCAAGCCAATTCTCATTGGGCAGGGTTGGCCACATTTGCCATTTAAAAGGTGACGAGATCATTAACCATCAGACGACATGATTTCTTCTGATGGCAGCACAACAACTTTTTATATTTTGCGACTTAATTCTTTTTGCAAGATCCAAATCACAATTATAAAAAGCCTACAATTTGCAGTCACCCTTGTTTGTTTTGCCAGTTGCTTCTCACTTACAATATTATAAACATCTAGAAAAATCATCTTGAAATAGTGATAAATTCATCTGTTCAGTGCCTTTCAAGCAGGGTTGGGGAGTAATTGTAATTGCAATTACAATTACGTAATTTCAATTACAATTACATGTAATTGTAATTAATTACATTTTGGGCCAAGTAATTGTAATTGTAATTAAGTACATTTTTGGCCATGTAATTGACGAATTTTCAATTACAAATGACCAATTACTTTTCAAATGCTTACTTCTTCAAATTGACCATAATATCAATTGATACTTTGAGTTTTCACTTGCAAAACAATTATTTTGTCATCAATTTGCGATCAATGTGATGCCACTAGCAGGTAGCTTTTGTTACAATACACACCCAAGCTATGTTTTAAACTAAAATAGCTTTTGATCATGATTTTTGTGTCAGGAGGTAGGGCTTTTCACAACAAAGGGCAGGCAAAGGAGGTGGAAAAATAAAGTATTAAAACATCATCATACTAGATATATGTATTAATATACAGATATAATATACACTCAGTTCATAAGTTACATTCCAGTTCATAATTGTAATTGTAGTTCGTGTTATTTTCTGGAAGAGAAAAATATGCATGCCTTGAGGTTCATGGCATAATAGTTTTGATATTTAAGTCCGTTCGTAATTTTTTGTTTTTTGTAAATCGTTAACCTTTCAGGCATTATAAGTTGCCCGTTGGTGCATCGCCATTTAAAAATGGCAGATCTGTTTATTTTTCATCGTTTTGAAATAGCAGAAGGGTGAAAGAGGCGGAAGGATTGTAATTGACATGTAATTGTCATGTAATTGACATGTAATTGTCATGTAATTGACATGTAATTGTCATGTAATTGTCATGTAATTGACATGTAATTGTCATGTAATTGACAGTAATTGTCATGTAATTGTCATGTAATTGACATGAAGTTGTCATGTAATTGACATGTAATTGTCATGTAATTGTAATTGAAGTCAATTACATTTTCGGATGATGTTATTGTAATTGTAATTAATTACATTTTTCAAGTAATTGACCCAACTCTGCTTTCAAGTATGTTTTTTAAATCGTAAGTTCAGTTCATTTGTTTCGTAGCAGTACTCCTTCATCTGCTATAGTGCTACAGTCGATGGTTGATGGCACACCCACCTTTGATACACTTTAGTGACAGGAGCAAATCCACACCCAAAGTTATTTTGGAAATCAGTCAAGTCTCAACTACTGATAGATTCTTCAAGGTGTGTGAGTTTATCTTGTTCTGTTGGTGATTCAGCCACATACCAAAAGTCCATTTACTTTTTCTAAATGTGAGTGAACCAAGAGAGTAAGATCAATTTCAGTGTTTGCATTGTGTGAGGCATAATTTTGGGTATCTTTTAAGGTCAAAACAGATTATTTTCTTAGCATATATTTGCCCAAAATTTCAACACAAATGCATTTGGTCAAGGATATGAGAAACCCATGTGCTTGATCATGTAATGGGAATGAGGAAGTTAGAAAGTGCACTCTGCTTGGATTGAAAAGAAGTAAGCTCTTCCTATAACTTAAGAATTAATATAGTGTTATAAAGATTGAGGAAATGGACCTTGTTAGCTGCCTAATATTGATTGATAAAGTTATAAAAAATCCAACATGAAGCCAACAAAATTAGTTTGTATCTATTGATATAGGAAACCAATGAAAGATAGATCTAGAAATATCAAAGATTTTACAATATATGTCTTCATATGAATAAAGAATATCATTTGAGATTTCATTGTACTAATATGGTTGAACATCTGCTTGAGATTAATGGGTAAAATGTTATGTCAATGCCAATCTATAGCCTCTTTTGATAGCTAACACTTCAGTTTTGGAAATGTCAGCAATTTGTTTAGGGATTTAATTACTTTATTTGACCTAACATATGATAATTGGTTTAATAAAAGTTGTTCATTTTGACACTTTGACGTTGAAAAACGTATTTAAATTCTTGGTATTTCATCAATGAGAGCTGAGCAATCCACCGTGCTTGGGAAAGACTTCCTTACTAACCACAAACTACCCCCAGACTTCTCAATTCTAGCTAAGCAGGCAGACCGCCGTGACAGTGCGGAGATCCGTGACCTCTAGATGACGTAGGCTGTATTTTCTGAATTGACTCTGAGAATCGAACTTCAAAAAGGATATTTGCGTTACAAACACGGTGGCGCACTCTATGACGTTCCTTATGAAACAATCATTTTTACCAATGTTGTTAGGTAATCCCTCATAGAGGGCGGTTTTGTCGACGTCAAAATTGAGATATCTCTATTTATTTATCTATGTTACTAACGTAAACGGCGAAATGAGGAGCGGTCTCCAGTTTACAGTCCTCTATGGCACAGCCTTTTTTTGAACGCAGCTGGCAAGCTGCGTTTTGTCTTTCGAGCACGCGAAATCAATGTGATACTAGATCAGGGGTCGGCAACCACTTTTGGGTCAAGGGCCACCAAATTTGATTACATGTTAACCGGGGCCCACCAAACAGACCTTGGTAGGTTCAGGGGCCCACAAATTAACGATAGCTTTGGGCCCACGAGTGCAGTACTTTTTTTCAGGCCCACTTTTTTGGACTTTCCCCATTGCTCCTGGGCCCACCAAAGACCCCCTTTGGGTCTACAAGTGGGCTACAGCCCACCGGTTGCCTACTGCCGGTCTACTAGATAGTAATGAGTAGGTGCAATTAGATACACTAAGATACTGTATATAGGGTATACAGGTGCAATAATCAGACGTTTCTTGTGCAAGATTCGAATTCATGGGCTCAGAGAAAAGAAGATTATTCACTACAAAAGTCAAACAAACAAACCACTTGCTAAAAAATGGGTAAAATATTCAGACTTAAAAAATTAAGCGCGTGCCTCAATATCGTTCTAAATCAATATTTCTTTTGAAACTTTCCGCATGCTTTCAATTTGACATAACAACGCAAGTTTTCAAGTGTTTATTAAGAAACAGCATAGAATACTTTTTGAAGAAAAATAAATTGAATAGCAATTACACAATTCTAACGGATTCAAAGCACTGAAGAGAATAAAGCGAGAAACTCAATGTATTATGGATTGTAAACTTCATCAAGATTAAAGAATGATGATGTGACGATCAGTTTTTCAGCAAAGACTCAAGGTTGAAGGTGTTTTTCTTTCAAGATGTTTTTTTTGTTCAAATTTCGTTTCAAATAGGTGATAAATTCAAGTCCATAAAAATTAACAACAATCACACAAACACGATCAATGTACCCAAGTTTTTTCCGACGTTTGCTAATGCCCTAAAAATACCCAAAATAATAAATATTAACAATATGTTTTGTCGGATGAAAACATTTTACAGCCAAGACTCCTAAAGTAGCTTGTAACATTTTTTTTCCACCAATGTCGGAATGTCAATACAAATTTGCGGTCTATAAATTACTGATTTCAACCATCTAATGCTCTTCAGATGTCAACTTTGGCTGCGAAAAGCTACGTGTAGACTATTGAAATAAGAACAATAAAAAGAATATCCAACTATGCATGAAGTGTTAAATACCTGGCAATGAGCAAGTCGACTGATCACATTAAGCACTTAGCTAGTTCCTGCCTCTGTGCCCGATCTTCTTAACCTGAGATTTCAGGGCCAAGATGCTGAAGAGAAATCTCGCTGGAATCCCGCAGGCCTGAACACGCAGGCCCAGCGCTCAAATCTTTGATGTAAGCAAGATTGAGTCCAAGAATTTCATACTAACTGCCGTGAGGGGATATAGCTCAGTGGTAGAGCAATCGGCTGCAGTCCGATAGGTCCATGGTTCAAATCCGTGTGTCCCCTGTCATATTTTTAATCTTGTTTTCTTGTAAGAATTCTCTGTAGATTTTGATACCTATTTTGGTTCAGTAGCAGAACTGGTAATTGGTATATTGCGATGTCGAAAGTCGCTATTATTGCTAAGATAGTGGGAAATGAGAAATGCGTGGAGTGGTTGCACAAATATTTGGCA
Organism: Tigriopus japonicus; assembly: GCA_010645155.1. Classification (NCBI taxonomy): domain Eukaryota; kingdom Metazoa; phylum Arthropoda; class Copepoda; order Harpacticoida; family Harpacticidae; genus Tigriopus; species Tigriopus japonicus. The sequence goes on from CM021315.1 coordinate 290,213, forward strand.
TTGCAGAAGTTACAGATGAGCAAAAGATTGGATATTGATATAGTTGGCCACAATTACGCTAGCCAACGTTGGGAATTTTAAAAACTCCCAAAATAGTAACTTTCGTGGGCCAAAAGAAAGTTTTTGTAATGTTTTGATTAGACTTAATAAAAACAGGCAAGCAAACTGTAAAATAACATCCATCTCCTCGATTCGCTGGACCCCAACCCCAAGGTCGATATATAAATACTCAATATAAAGATAATTTCAATTATCATTTTCATCAAAAAATTTTACTGGACAGAATTGAAACACAGGAAATGTTACTGCTGACGGAATTTTTTATATTCAGGTACAATCGTGTTCTCAAAACATGAGAAGGCCAATTGCCTTTGAGATTTCCGACATTCTTGTTTTACTTATATGAATTGCCTGAACTTTTATCATGTGTGTTAAATAATGTTTAACCTACAGATCTGAAAACAATCTTCGAGCAGTTGACATTATAAATAAATTTTTCAGCAATATGATTTTTTAGGCCAAATTCGCAAATAAATAGGGCAAATAAAGGAGGATACTGCAAAAATGCAGAAAAACTAGTTCATGTTACCAAAGCCAAAAAAAATCGCACCTTTTGACCGTCCTTACTTATCAGTGAGATATCGCTACTGGTTTAAAACCAACCTTTGACAGCTCCGTGCCATTTCGACAGAAAGAATAGCGAGTATGAATGGTCATGAAAATCCCAATAAATCAAAAAAAAAAATGGAAAGAAATTTGATATCAGCGTTTATGAACAATGTTTTAAAGTGGCTTAGTGGTCTAGGGGTATGATTCCTGCTTTGGGTGCAGGAGGTCCCGGGTTCAAATCCCGGCTGAGCCCATGTTGTTTTATGATTCAATTTGATATTTAATGTTCTTTCGTGTCCTTAAAAAATAAGACACACATGGATCATTACTGGACCCCTCCGATCAGTTTTGCCCTTAGGGCCAAATTGATCATCAAAATTTGCCCAAAGTGGATTTCTTACTTTCATGCAAGGTTTCATGAAAGCTTGGCGTTTCTACCAACCATCAATGATCTTTCATCTTGGTGATACATATTGAAAGCCGCAGATTTAATTCATTTGCAAAAAGTAAAACAGTTATTTCAAGTTCTGTTTGGTAGAGTGAGTAAAACGTCATCAGGCCTGACTTAATTGAGTCCAAACAAGGTAACTATGAAGCAAGTAGGCATGTGCTTGATTCTAAACAATAATTTGATCGCGGTATTTGAGACCATCTACATTCATGAGAGACTTTCAATTAAAAAAAATCTTTGACTTTCAAACAATAGAAATAACGTATGAATTCAGTCATATTCAGTCTCTTTCAATGTCATCTTCATCTTTCAAATGCGTTTACACACCTGGAATTCGACGTCTGCGAATTAGCGCATAAAATTTATCCCAGTTGGCAAACTGGGATCTATCACTTCAGATCAAAGTTGGGTTAAATTAAACTTATTCACTGCTTTCTCTCATTACGGAAATCCCTGAGTCCTCTACTTCAAGGGATCCATAGCTTTAGGCAAGTATAGTTCGATCGTTAACCAGTAGATGGCACTCGAAAGAGTCGCACGATTGTTGCGCCTCTAGCTGATATGGAACCTTCCCGAGTATGCAAAAAAGGCTGGAATTGCCCCAAGGATCTGATCTGGAATGAATGTGGGAAGTTGCGAGAGTAGCTATTGCCTTTTCCTGCTCTTTTTAATGACTCTCTTCATGCTAAATATGTGTCAATTATTTAGTTTTAGTCGTTCAATTCTACAGATTTTCTAAAATCCCCTTTTTTCTCTAGAGCCAACCAAATTGGGCAACCGATATTCATAAAACAATTTACCCTTCAATAGCATGTTCCACACGACATCAAAGCCAATTGAAGCGCCTTCGTTTTTTCTTTCTAAATAGATGTATTTTCCATCTTCTATCATCAGCACTAACATTGGAAGACATACGACGGATTATTCGGCAACAATGGGGGTGCGACTTCCCCCACCTGTTGAACTTTTCCCCCTCTCTAACAATTGAGAGGAGTCATTGTTTCTGAAGGAATATGACAAATCATGACGAAGCTTGTGATGGGGCAGATAGATCGATGGATGCCTCAGGATTCCACCCGATGACACTCTACCACCACTTTCCCACCCAAAAGTGGGACTTGCGAGTTATCGTCGTACTCTTCCTGATACACGACCATATCGTCAATGGCCGTCTTGAAAAAGTACCGATACTGTCCTTTCTTCGGACACATGTCCTTCACGTCCTTCAACGTGATCACTGTGGAATCCGTGCGGGTCATATAAGGAAGATCGTCCTTGTTTTGCGGGAATGTGTAGATCATCTGGATCACCATCCCACTATCCGACAACCCCGACGAATGAGGGGCTTTCGGTTGTTGCTGTTGCATCATCATCATCATTCGAGGATTGTTTGAGATCATTTTGTTGGTATTCGGAGGTGCCATTGGATAGCCCGAGCCCGAGTTGCTGCCACCAGAGGCCATCATGGGAGGTTGGCTTTGATTGAGTCGATCCGAGGATTTGGCTCTCATTTTGGAAGATGAGCGACCGGATGAGCGGGGTGAGGTCTTCAAGGTTCCTCTGGAGGCGCCCACAGAGGGTGTTTTGTGGGAGCGTTGGTCGTTGTCTCCGGTGGGCCATTGTTGATTGGCCATAGCACTTGGGTTCGAGAACGAGCTCGAGTTGTTCAGTGAGGACAGCCAATCCACCACGCGGTCATTTGTACTGGGAAAAGCGCCCTGGAACGGAGATTTGGGAAATTTATTTTATTGAACCAGGTCAGTAACTTGCATTCCAATTATTGCTCCGCTGACCAAAATCTTGCTGACGAACAACAGTCTTATATCTAGCTTTGATTAGACATACTGAACGTAGGTTTTCACGTTTCAAAGCTACATTACGAGAAATTTTCGCCTTCCACAACGCTTTCCACCTACAATCCATCTTCGAAATTTCTTTAATAGTTGGACACAAAAGAAGAGCAAAGTCTTTTAAGATCACAATATAAATGTAGTGCTATGTTTAGGGACAGGAACTTTAGACGAATAAACTTATTTGTCCTTTTTTTCGCTTTTGTCATCTTCTTTACCTTTATTCGTCGCAGAAAGTTTTTTCGTCTAATCGGGAAATTTTATTCGTCTTCTTTTTTCTTATCGAGCTAATTCTTCGAATCTTATTTGTCTTTTTTTCGTCGAATTGGTCCAAATCAGGATTGTTCTTGGATACTAAGTTCTTTAAGCGCTTGTTTTCAAATATTCATATAAACAAAATTGAAAAAGTTCAACGCCAAAACTTGGAACCAAGTAAAAGTTTGTTCGTCAGTTGTGTTTTCGCACAAACAATCATCAACACCAATAAATTAAGTTGTAGAGTTGCGTGAAAAGCACAGAAGGAAAATGACACTAGTGTATTGAAAAGGCCATCTGACTATGAGAACAACCAACGTGTCGTGAAATGTGGTTTTTATAAAGGTCTGTTGTTGAGGTAGTTTGGAAGTTTAATGGAAGCATGTCTAGAAACATAGAAGAAGCATTTGAGACAGAGTAGAAATAACCATGCTCGATCTAGTTTCGCTACAATGCTGCATTTTCAATCACAGCTTATGTAGCGACACTTGATCGAGCATGGCTATTTCTACTCCATAAAACTTCTTTTTATGTTTCTAGATATGCTTCTCCTTTACTTCCAAACTACCTCAATAACTGACATTATAGGTCTTCTGAGAACGTTACTTAAAAAGGACTCATTTGTTGGACTCTTGGTTTTTTAAATTTACAAGTGCTACTGACATTTACCTGTTCATTTGGCACTGCCTTTTTGTTAATTTTCTATATTATGCCGTTTCAGCACAAATGGGCAGGTTTTTTCCGTGTCAAAAGGGTCGTACATTTCGTCTACTTTGTGGGAGCAATTACAATCGCCCCTTTTAGTGGCGATTATTTTGCAGCAAGTTCAACTTCATTCAATTTTGTATCTGACTAGTCATTATTTAGTCTAATGCCGACTTTTTTTCGTCTAATCGTGCAAATTTATTCGCTTTCATCGTCTAATTGGGTAATCTTATTCATATTTATTCGTCTAATTTGACAGTTTTATTCGAAGAAACTTCTTGGTTCTACTTAAGATTATCAACAAACTGGGACCATTTAAAAAAAGTTAATAGTCTTCAACCAATGTCATTTTTTTTATCAGATGTCAACTGGATGAAATCCCTCCCGACCACCCATTATTTCAGCAAAAAAAAATCATTACAGATCCAAAAAACAGTACGCCCTTTGACATTTAAGGCACTTAACTTGCACAAAACTGATGAGAGAATGGTTCTTTGTGCAACTCTATAAATTTCATTGAATCGGCTAATTGGAGACCGCCAGATGGCGTTGCACATGATTGTACTCTCTTTATTACAATGCACTAGAGCATTGGTTTTTTTGAGACAGATTGTTCCGATGAATTTGCATTTTGCTGAATGGATCTAACTACTGATGGAGTTCGAGTTCGATTTTTGGCATAGTTTTGCCATTTTGGTCCTTAAGGGTCAAAAAGTTTACCAGTTGAAGTACATCTTCTCAAAGGGCAAGGAAACAAAAATCCAAGTAAAAGATGGCAGCACTGCTAACTCAAAGTCCATTATGGAACTCGAACTCGATTTAGTTCGAGTGTTTAAGCAATTTTCGCGCTATAAGCAACTTTTCTGCGCTAATCAAAATTTTACTACATAAGAATTCTCGTTATAAGAAATTTTTCATTTTTCCTCAATCTCGACATAAGAAACATCTCAAAGTTTTTGGCCAACTTCTCTTGTTTAAATTGGTCACAGCACAAAAAAAACACGCAGCATTTCTAAAAGGACCAATGGAGTGCTTCCTTTTCTTGCACTTTTGCGCAAATCTTGCGCTTTTGGGGTCCCGTTTGCGCACTTTTTTGGGCTCTTGCGCCATGCATTTTTCAAGTTCGAGTCAGAAGAACGAAAAATTGCATTTTGAACCCTAGAATCAATAAAACTTGCCAAAATGTCACTCAACAACAATTATTTTAAAGACTATTTTAAGTTTAAAAAAATATTTATCGACAATTATAAAAAATAATAGGGGCACATATTAGTTTCACCAACAAATCTGCAATGTTTGAGAGTGAAACAAATTTCTGGGTCTGCCAAAGCAAAACCTAACGGAAAATAAACAATCCATGGAAGTGTCTTGTCATCCCAAGAAAGTCTCTCAAATGTGAGGTAATTTAAGGTCAAACTGAGAATAGAAGATTTGCAGTTGAGATATTCCAAAAAAAAATAGCAAAAAACTTCGTCAGTATGAAAGCCTAGATGGCTCAAAATTTTCATATGCTTGTTAGACCCCATAAAGGATTAATAATGTTACAATCATGAAGGCAAAATTGTACTTATTTCTTTCAATTTTTCTGTCAATTAATAAGAGTGTTTTAATGACTATCTTTAAAAAACTAAGTTTTTGAGTAATTATCAGATTTTTTGTAATAAAAGTAAGCTTATAAGGTTATATAAAGGTGAGGTAAACTCTTCCAGTAGTTTCCTGTATTTTTTATCGTTTCTTGAGCCAATTTTCTTGAGTCTCAATATAAGAAAAATCTCGATATAAGCAACATTTTGCCGCTGACAGAAAAGTTGCTTAAAATGAGATTCGACTGTACTTGAAAGTCTCCAGAAGTTTGGAAATTCTTCTTACCGTTCGAGCATGTTGTTGTTGTTGTTGTTGCTGTTGTTGTTGGTAGGAAGGGTAACGTTGTTGATGCGGGTGATGATGCTGATGTGAGTGATGATGTTGCGATGACTGTCCCCTTGAACCGCCCATGGCAGCCGACATGGAGACATTGTTAGGCCCAGGGGGTGGGCCTCGTTTGGGCCCAAAATCAAAGTCACTAAACGACTTGTTCACCTGTTTGTTGGCCAAACTGGCGCTCGAGTCCCCGGGGTAATAGGCCAAATCTCCTGCATAACCCGAACTATTACCACCATGGTGGTAAGCGGGATGCAGAGATGAAGCAGACGCATGATTCGGATGGCCATAAGCTAGAATCAAGGAAAACATGGACCATTAAGGGACATGGGTTCATGCTGAAAGTAATGGCACTCAAAGGCCATTTCCTTATAATTAAGGATATTTTAATATTTTAAATAATATATTTAAGGAGAAATATAGGGATTAAGGTAATACATTATTTGAACTTGGAGTGGAATAGCAGTTTTTAAAAAAGAAAATAAGATACAGGACCGTCTCCAAAGCACATTCACAGTTCTCTTAACGCTCTGCATTGTATTTGTCCTTCTTATTTTGCCTTTAAATATTTGCAAGTAAAATGGCAACCAAGTAGGTGATGACGAGGAGTAATGATTGAAGAAAAAAAACACATCGAACAAGACTTAGTAATGAAGCGACTTCTCCATTTTCTTCTTGGAATCAAAAACACTCAAAAAAATGGAGTTTGGAAGATAATTTGACCGTTCTTTACTAAAAAAGTTGAACTTTCATTTTCTTTTTCAAAATACCAGGAGATGTAATGGCTCTGTATTTTCCTAAGAAAAGGAATGTCAAGGAACCTTCTATTTGGTGATCTTTTTCTAAATTTTCTTTTTGTTCTCGGAATAAGCTTCGGTATTATATTATCTTTTTTTATTATTAAAATTATTATTTATATTATTATTAATCATTATTATTATTATATATATTTTGCTTCGGTAGGCATAACCGAAACCGAAATTTCGGCCGTAATTTTGGCCGAAAGCGCTTTCGGTCCATCACTAGTTTACAGACTAACTACCGATATAGGACTAATATCGACAATGATAATATTTTTTCTAGCATTGACAATATCTACTCAACCTATTTCAAGACATCCGACTTGTGCAAAATTTGACCGAAAAAAAAAGAACTTTTACCTAAAATATTCATTCAACCCTGCTTAAAAATCCTCTAGTTTCACTTACAGTAACTGGAAGCTGCCGATGCTTGTTGTTCCCGTCCACTTCGTCGTCCAGACCAAGTACTGTGACCGGCCGAATGAAATCCACTGGACATCATGGCCCGACTTCCACTCCTATCGTCCAAATTGGTCATGTTCATGGACACATTGGGTTGCCGCCATTCATTATGGGGACTTCGAGAAGGCGTGTTCTCAAAGACACGACTAAGATGATCGTCGAGGATGCTCTGATCTGATTCGTCGTTCTTGTAGACATTGCTTCGGGAAGCTTTGCCATGGGAGTGACTCGAGTCGTCGACTTGGCCAAGTTTCTCGGCCAACTTCTTCTTGGACTCGTTTTTGGCAATATATTGGTTGAGCTTTTGACAGACCAGCTCATGGAGTTCTTGATACGACATTTGCGGAGGTGGTGCCATTCCCTGACGATTAGGCCTTACAGAAAAAAAGAAGAAAATAATAATAATATTCTTATATATACATTTTAAAACGAGGCCTGAGCATTACGTCATAAAACGCTAATTTTTCTTTTTCTTCCCATGGTTTTTTAAGATACTTTGAACATTCCAGGACAAAAATAGTCTTAAATGCGAAATGAAAGTATGGAAGTGCACTTCATTTAAATCGCACAGGGGTCAAATTTGGTTGGAAATCAATAAACGTTTTAACTAGAGCGCTATAGTTTTAACCACGCTTTGAAATGATTTTCGCAGTATTTTTATCAGTCTCAAAAATCCGTCATTATTGGAGTCAAAACAGGGGCAGAGTACCACAAGATGGGAGCAAGATATCTTTAAGCTTGCTGAATTTGTGTTTCATCTAAGAAAACCCCTTCGCAAAAATTCATTTGAGTTCAGCTATGAAGCAATTCTTATACTATTTCACTCATGCATCACAATCTAAAACCAAATATGTTTTCCCGCTGCTTTGTAACAAAAGATGGCACTACAAGCATTGTGCTGTTATCCAAGGTTATTAAAGCAAGTGCCCTCTACCTAACAAGAAAGGCTAGTTCTAAAGATAAATGTTTATATTACGGACATCCAGACTAGAGGTAGACAGGTCAACTTGGTCAATGCTCAATATTTGAATTCATCAATTTCATCAAAAAAAATCTAAATGAAGATTTATTTATTGTGAGCAGGTGTTATTTTACAACTTTTGTTGTTAGACAAGTTTGTTCGAAGCTATGATTTAATTAGACAAGATATGTTGGACAACCCTCGTAAACACAGAAAATAAGCGTCAAGAGCAAACAACATGACAAAAATGATGTACCTTTCAAAGTCAATACGTCTCACATCGAAAATTATCAGTATTTCTCCACAGGTGTTCACTTAATATTGATATATGAGTATGAGCAACATCTTTACTTTACAATATATTGGGTTTAACAAGTTTCTCGCTCTTGACGTCTATTTTTTGGAAACGTGGAGGGGTCACCCAACACACCTTGTCTAATTAAATCATGACTTCGAACAAGTTTGTCTAGCAACAAAATATGCAGAATAAAACCAGCTCACAAGAGATAAATCTTTATGTCGATTCTTAGCATAAATCCGAAAATCGTGCAACTTAAATTACAGGCCCAGTCCGCTCATTGTCTGAATACCCGACGTACATAACCTTTCCTATGGTGCTTGTAAAATTAAGTTTTGAACTGACAAACTGCGGGCAGATACATCAGGTGATATCATCTCATTAAATACATTTCATATTAAAAAAGGGGTTTAGTGCAATTGACACAAAGCAAATAACTAATACCTTCAGAAAACTGACATTTAATGCCGAATCCAAGACTGAATGTCTTTAGATGAATTCACACTTGACTCTCAGCTGGCTTACCTTTGGGCGAGATGGCGCAAAGGGTCTTCACGATTGGTTTCCGCGTGTATTCGCATCTGTTTCTCCTGGACATGTCGAGAATGTCTCGAGGGTCGATCTCTTCGAGGAGGAACTCCTCCTCCCCCACTGAACGACATCATCGATCCCGACAACTGCGATGAGGACATGTCCGTAAACGACGAGTAATTGCCCTCACTCGTGGTATCCCCTAAAGCCCCCGACGACTGAGATTGGATCTCAGAATCGTTCTGGGACACCGGGTTCCAGGTACTACTATGGGCGTGATATGGACCGTAGGAACGGCTCGGATCCGCCCCCGGATGCATCTCCGCCCCCCTGCGATTGTTCATGGTATTGAACCTTTGCTGCTGTGTGGACTGCAATGACGATATCGTCAATGTACTCCGACTGCGTCGTTGCTGACCGTGTTTGGCACTGTCTTTGGAGGCATTTAACAATTCAGAGTGCTCGTAAACCGTGGGCAAATGGGAGGTCGACGAACTGGCCGTGACTCGAGATCCGAGATTGCTGTTGTTGTTATTATTATTATTGCTACTATTACTTTTATTATTATCACTGGTGGGTGGGGCTTCTTTGGGGGCGGGTGGTTCTTGAGGAAGTGGCTTCAGATTGGCGTGGGCGGGTGTGACCTGACTAGACTCTTGCAATTTGCCCGACACGGACGAGCTACTGGAATGCGTTCCGCCCGAATATTTGGACGAGTTCACATCAGACAAGTCCGGATTATCCAGGGCCTTGACAAAGAGAAGAACATTGATGATAATAAATTAGCTTTTAAAAAGTCCAATCAATGTCTTGGGTGTCTGTTGGATCTTACCTGGATGTAGTTCAAGTAGATTTCGGATTCAAAGAACTTGAGGTACGAGGTAGCGGCCATGTGCTCGATGACTTGTTCTTGGGCGCCATCAAAAATGTTGGCGTCCACGCTTTTACTCTCCAATTTGGCAGCGATGGATTGGCGAATCGTATCATCGATGCAATCCAACTTGTAAGGTAAATTCGACGACTTGGACGGAGCAATGAATTTTCGATAGGCATAATTGGCAATCTTGGGCACCTTCTCGGCCTGCTCACCCACTTTCATGCCATTACACAACGCCCTAAGAACATAAAGTCAAGACGTGTTAACCATTCTAAGAGCATTGTTGTAGATCATTGGAACTTGGACATTAATGCTGACCAATAAATGCTAATAACCTTCATCTTCGTTTGGTAAGTTTCAATGGTCCAAAAAATCTTGCAGTGTCCATCCACAAAAGAATCCCACACAATACAATTCCTTCCGTTGACCCCTCGGTCTAGTCATAATAACAAAAACAACCAAGTTACTCACCAGAAGTTCATTAGATGTTCAAGACGTTGTTGGGTGAGGTATTGTAGGAACAATTGGGCCCCATCTGTATCATTGAGAAGCACTAGAATGTTCTCGCGCCATCGCACATAGGGCGGGGAAGAAGGCGTTTCAGATACGGGCGACTCGTCAATGCTCCCTGAGAAAACAACCATACAAAAGATTACTTACTACTCGACTTCTAATCTCGGCGAGAGCATGATTCAATTACCTTCGGGTTCAAATCCCCTAGAGCTCTCTGATCCCGGAGCTTGGGGCGGAGATGGGCCGGTGGTGCTGCCTTCTTGGGGCGGGCTCACCGCCACTTTCGGAGAGCCCATAGTTGGGCGGTCCCCGGGAAGCTCAGAGCAACCGGACAACAACGGCGAGGAAAACTCGGTAATACTAGAAAAAACAAGGAGCATTCAAAGGTTACCCGCATGTTTGCGCGAACATGATTGAGAACATGGCAGAAAATTGAAGTTTGAATTTTTTCCAAGTCTGTTTGAATTACAATAAATTTCTTCAAAAACTTGCAACACAAATGCCAAAAATTGCTACAAGAAAATGCAAAAATTGCTACAAGAAAATGCAAAAAGAGCACACAGTTGAAGAAGAACATTTGGACTAAGTTTAAATTGCATCATACGCAACTCAAAAGTTAAGGGCCATGAAGACCATAAAAGCACTCATAACTCTTGGGTTTTCATTAAAAATGTATCAAATAAAAAATGGTTGTTGCAAATTAAATTGTGGCAAGCGTAGTAAAACTTTTTTTTTTTGGTCCGAAATGCCTGCACTTGAAAGAGAAGACTTTTCACACTTTTATTCTTCAACTGAAAATTGATTGGCGATACTTACAATGTAAATGTCAAAGAGAAATTTTAAGCCTTCAAAGTAAGCAGTTTTCTAACGTGGTGCTCAAAAAATCCTTGGCTGTCTTACTTGCAATTTATCTTTCATCCAAGAAAAAAATTGCCCTTGGGGAGTGAACAGATGTGATTTATTATGAACCTCGAGTGTAAATGTCAATTGTTTCAATTAATTATATATTCAAGATTTATTGATTTGCCAGGAATTCCATTCAATGTAGTGGTAGTCAATAATCTGTAGGTATAAAACTCACCTGGGTTGATCCGCCCGTCCTTCGATGATGGGTGGTCTCACCCACTCTCGAGGTTCGACATCCTTCTGGGCTTCATTATGCTCATTATGATATTTAATGGGGTTGACTTGGGTTTTGGGGCCTCCTCGGATTCGCTGGGTTGATGAACAAAGATTGGGATGAAGATCAGTGGTAGTTGATGTGGTAGCAATGAAAGTTTGAGAGTTGGTGGTCTGCATCCCTCATTCATTCATCATCCTTTGGATAGGCATCTCCCAAATTATTCTGCAATAACATTGCATGAACAAGTTAGCTCTGGCGTTATTTACTACACACACTTTTTGGTAACACTGAGTAACTGGTTGCAGAAACTAGTTGAAATCGCCAGGTTGGCCACATAGGACCAATAAGGCTCAAATTTGGGTCAACGCCCTGTGAAACACTTTACAAAAAGCCACACCAATCTCTGTTTTCGTGCAAATGAAGAAGGCAAAATTTCTCCATGCTCAAAGAGCATCACAGTTAGCACAAGCGTGTTTTTTTAGCACAAAATGCAAGTACCATAAAGAGAAGCCCATTTTTGGCATGGGTCAGTCATAATTTCGCTCTCAGACACAGACAGACACACGGACACAGAAAGATCAGAGGGGTTTGTTTCTAGACACCCACCCAACCTGTGCGTGTGAGTTTGTAGTAATTGCAGTTGTACCCAGTAAGCAGGGCAATACAGACAGCATTGCTAGAAGGTCTCGTGTCCCTCTCAAAGTTGTCTTGAAAACATTCCTTAATTTATTTAATATAGCTGACGATATAGTTCAAATGTGCCATTAATCTAGAACAAGTTTTTAGATGTTATTACTTTACAGAGGCAATCGACCTCGGAGAAACCATGCTTTCAAGACTCATTTGTGGAAGTATTGATTTGGCAACGCTGTTGTCGGTATTAAGAAATTCCTTGGCTTGACCCGGCTGCGCGACACAGGTATGGCCCAAAAGAGGCTGAAATGGCAGCCCAATCTGCCTCCGGTCTTTTGAATAGGTGCCTGTGAAGACATTGAGTTTTGAAACGAAGCGGGAAACGCTTTTTCTTTTCTTTTTTTTATGATAGAAAGTACTGTACTTGAAAGCCAATGAACCTCTTTCGGACAATAAAGATGGTTTCTGCGAGACACATAACAGCCAAGCTTGGATAAAAGAAAATTCGGTGCAATAAATATTAATTAATGACATAAGATACTTTGCCAGGGAATGAAGCATACATTGAATACATAACTTCCCATGATACTAGAATAAGCTTCGATTTAAGAGCAAACTTACCACTCACGAACTGTATTCTGATATGTAAATGTAAAATAGAATGCATTTCAACTACAATTTTATTTTTAAATCACATTATATCAATCCAAAATGCCATTTTATTGTTTTTTTGACTCGCTTTTCAATAGATAACATTGACAATGAAGGACGCCATGAACAAAATATAAATTTCGGTCAAGGCAAGCGTATACTGATATTAAGAGCTATTTGTGTATTAACTCTTGTGTTCCCATAGTAAATTGGCGTTGAAAAGCTCAGGTTAATTCACCAGAACCATAAGCATTTTTTTGCATTTTTACAAGGAAGTTGATACGAAGTAAATTTGTGCCGATGTTTGTGTGACACGAAAAGATAAAGCAAAACATAATCACTTCAAACACTATTTCTCAACACTGACCTGCAAAAATGTGTCACAGAAAGCAGCACTCTCGAGATGATATAATAATTCACACACCTTGTTTGACCGATGCTGCATTGGAATTCAATCACTTCTTGCAAGGTCACTACACTTCACTGATCGCTTATTTTGACGATCGATTCAAATTAATATTTCCTGATCTCCTTGCCTCCATTTAGCAGTAACACTTTAGTCGTTTTCTATTCCATTTTCACGCGAGCAACTAGAGAGCCAAGAAAGGATTCGTTGGTTCACCCTGTCACCACCAACATTCAACTGAAGAGATCATCCGCTACCGGCAAGTTCTAACTACTGCAGTACATACAAATTCTATCTAGCTCTCTGTGCTCGCTGTTTTAGCTCAACTTTGAGAAGTTCAGTTGGTCGGTCGGTGGGTCGGTCGTCCGTGGGTCTCTGGATATCGTCCTGGTCGTTCTCGTCGTCTTTCTTCAGTGCTTTTGGCAGTTTGTGTGTCGGCATTTTCAAGAGATCTTCTCCTTCAACTTGACGAGGGAGAATCTCTTTCAGGGCGTCAGTGTGACTTGACTTGGTGCTCATTGAGCTTCATTGGCCCTCAACAAGTCAATTTGGCCTCTAAAACACTAAGCAATCCTCTTGGGAGATTACCACAAAAGAGTTAAATCACCCAACGATAGCACTTGAAAAGTCCAGTTGTCAATGAAGCATTCTAATTTGGGTTCTTCAGGGATCGTAAGTGGAATAGTGGCATTTCTGAGAAGAGCAATCCTTGGCCACCCTTGGTCATCCACCCCGAAAGAACGAACGAACGAACTCAAAGATCGTCAATTTTGGTGCCTTTGAAGTTGCCGCTCCTCCACCCTACCAAGCTAGCTAGCTAGCAAGCTCTTGGGCCATCATAGTTCTTCTAAACGAACGAATCTTCCTCCTCCTTCAATTCAACGACTCTTACTCAGTGACTGACACAACAACTCGACCGAGTTGACCGCTTATCTGGCGGAAATCGGCCCAAAACTAATAGAAAAAAACCCTAGCCGTGCCCAAACCCCTTTCTGCTTCAGGGTAAATTTATTGGATTCAAATCCATCTGAGCGGCCGTAAGGAGTAAAGTGCCGATACATGAAGCTAAACGTGGTGGATGGACCCCTCTGATTGGGCCCCATCTCCAACACTTATTCGTATTTCTAATCGATGTTTCGTCTAAAGTCTACGAGATTGCTCAAAAATTCGTCCGCCCAGTTATTAGGGAAGTGTCAATCTTGCCCCAAGGCGAAAATTCGGGAGCGAGTTTGACGATTGGGCACATATGCTGTTCATCTTGATCCTGCTCGTGGACACATTAATGACTTTCCTCGTATCGGAGAAGAAATTGCATTTCTACAAATTTACTATAGGCGTTAAAAACAAATGTCAAAATTGTTTAGGGCATGCATGAAGATTTGTCTTGTCCTAAAGTCACCATTCTAGTTTTGCAAGATGAAAAACCCATGGAAATGGTGAAATGTCACGGCAGTGAGGATTCTTGAAGGTACCCTCACTGAACTATTTCAATTCGGACACATCTAGGCTATTCGGCTGCTTTTAATTGAGATTAATTTGCATAGGCCGCCTCAGGGCGATTTAACGGCCGATTTGGTGGCAAATTTCTTCTCCTTTGTACGAACCGGCCTGACGCAAATGGTCTGGAAACAAGATGGCAATGATCGGATCGCGGTTGGGCTTCTTTGGTCAATCCACCATATCTACGTATGGAAGCAATGTCCAAGTCCAGTCCATGATCTGCGGTCTAAGCCCCGACAACTTCTAACTCCTTGCCGACGATGAATAGACCGGTAAGGGGCGTCAGAACGTGGGCCTATTGCCCGACTTGTCTGTCGACTCAAACTGTGATGTCGGCATTTGTTCTTTTCAACCGTTTTCTTCCCTTGTCGGCTTTAAGATTCAAGAAAGTGGATTGCCGCCGTATACGACGTATTGGCTGAGCGAGTAGTATTACCACTAACACAACTACTTCATGTTCTGGCAAGGCCTTCAAAATTCTCGTCAGTCACTGGATAGAACAGGCTTGCGATTTGAAGTGTCTAGGCTTTCGGGCAAAATCGTGCTTTTATATCAGCATATCACTTGTAGAAACTCGATTCTTCAAACGGTCGCTCAATCATTTTCAAGAGATCAACCCATGGTTGTGGAGAACTTAAAGATAGACCACATTTAACATTTCCTATGTCGCTTTACTGGATCGAGGAATTGATGGCGGAGTTGGATGCACATTCTTATTTTGGACTTCTAGAGCAAATTTCTTTTTATGCATGAACGTCGAAATTCAAAACTCTAGATTGTTAATAACATGAAATATATTAATTGAGAAAAGGGCTACAGATAACTTTTGCCTAATCAAGGACGTCATATTATATGGCTTATTCTTAATTGTGGTAATATCCCTATAATGCCCTGATATATCTAAAAAGAAGTTTGGATAAACAAATCTTTTCCTGGACCCTTGTCCAAAACACATCCGGTCTTACTTTCTGTTTATTGATTAAATAACCTTTCATTTCCCTGTGAAAAAAATCATATTCCTCAAGTTCTGAGGATATGCATTGGGGTCAAAAGCAATGTCAATACTTCAACGAGCATTTTTGCAAAACTGACAATGAGGATTTACATAAATTGTATTTGTTTATTGCATAAAACCTTTTTTTCTTACTACAATTAAAGTGTTTTTTTACATAGCATGAGGGATGTCTTTCTTCTTTCCGAGAATATTTCACTTTCACAGGGGAAAACCCTTCATTTAATGTAACCAAATACACTTCAGTTTAAAACGACCGAACTTTGCTCTCACATTTGCAAAACTTAAAGGTCACGGGAATTTTGGGTATTTGAGGAGCCAAGAATTCAAAAGAAGAGACCCGAAAGTAAAACGGTCGTGAAGGAGTCCGTGTCGAACCAATGGGGAGAGTTTTCTCACGAATCCGATGCGCTCATTGGCTGTCGGCGTGAATGAGAGTGAAATAAAAGGCATAACAAGCATTGGGGCAAGAAGATGTGGGCAATCTTAACGAATTTTTGAGGGGTGATCACGGCCAGAGATTTGGTTGAGACGCACGTCCATGTGTTATATATCAAATATTTATTGAATATATTTCCCAATTAAAACACCAACTAGCTCTTCTTAAGGACCAGATGTAAAAACTACTTTCCACAAATCCTGTAAAAGCTGTTGTTGATTGTGTACAACAGACATGCGTGTCCATGGCAATCTGTGAGTAGAAAGAATCATTAAAGGGATTGCGACCCAAAGGCGGCATTTGCCAAAGGAACCAGATTGTTCAATGATTAAATGTCCTTTTTAGTGTGTTGGAGTGCCAGCTTTTAAGCCTGTTTTTGGCAGTTATTTGCCTCCTTCCAACCGAAACGCACAGGCACATGGAACAGATACTCACACTGGACTGCCATTCCCATTCTAGGTTTTTGATTTGTTTCCACAAAAGTGAGATTTGAAGTTTTGACTAGTAAAAGATGCCATGACAAATATGGATTTATAGAGTCAAATAATTTATTTCTCGATGACAGTGAAATATTTTAACGTCTCTCAAATCAAGAGCTTGATTTGTTCCCAAATGCTAAAGAAGGAACAAAGCTCGGACTAGTTCTTTTGTCAAGAGACTGTTAAAAAGACAATTTTATATTTACGGAAATTTGCCCGTGAACTTCCTCACTCTTCCATCAAGATTGGGTTCTCTCTCATTCTACACGGCTTTTTCAAGTGACTGTACAGATGACTCTTCCGATTTGTTGGGCAAGGATGAATGCCCTCATTCATCCCCAGACTTCAAGTGTATGAACTTTTTCATGTAGTCCATTTTGAAGACGAAGGCATAAACTACTTTCAATCACAATATGAATTCAAGTAGAACCAAACTGATCAAGGTGCATGCATGTGCTAGGGCTGAAGTTGGGAGATGCAAAGCCGTTGTGAAGACGAAACATGAAAATTGAGCTTTTGTGTGCCTCGGTAGGGCATCTGGTATTGTATTAATGAACAAATAATTTATAGTTAAATGAAATTTAAATTGAAGTATGATATGATAACCGAGTCTCAATTTACAAGGTACACCCTGTTCTGTTTCCATATGGTCCGCTCAGTGCATTCAACCTCCAATTTTGCCGCTAAAATTGAGTTTCTTGATCTTTCAATAACGTTTCCCATGGAGAAATAAAAATGTGGCCTAAACCCTTGAAATCATTCGGTTTGAAAGGGTCAAGGAACATCCGAAAATACAGACAAACAGCAAGACTTCTTTTTTGCAAAACACGACTTCGGCTCGAAACAGTTGAAAACTAACTCTAAAAAGAGATTTTTTCGAAATAGAAAAAAGCAAACTAGTTGAAGCCAATACAAGCTATTTCTACCTAAACTATCGAACATCAATTCAGGAATGATGATACTAGAACTAGAAGATGGCCAAGGAAATTACAGACAAACAGAGTTGGGTCAATTACTTGAAAAATGTAATTAATTGCAATTTACAATTACAATTACTTCATCAAAAAATATTATCAATTACATTTTTAATTCTTCTTTTTTAGCATTCTTTAGAATGCTTAAAAAAGTCTTCTTTGTATCTTTTTTCGACATTTTACTGTCTTCTTTTGTCTTTAGACCCCAATCAAGTGCTAAAAACAAAGACAGAGAAGAACATTTATATCAATGTACAAAGGGAAGAATGCCCTAGAATTATCCCAACGATAAAAACAATGTTGGTTTCAACAAAAGATGGACAATCAATATCACTATACATCACAAAGCAAGTTAGTAGATCAAAAGTTTGAAGATATTTGACTGAACACAATGAAACAACACAATTTCAATTCTTAAGAGACATCAATTGGTTATCAAATGATTGCTCATTGAATCCTTGTGCACTTTTGTTTTATGACTTATGTCAATAAAACGACATTAATCCGAATTAGGGATGCAGGAGGAGGTCTGAGTGATCTCTTCAAAAATCTTATCGCGGGCGGATGAAAGACAGTGTGAGACCTTTCCCATCCGGGAGTTGCAGCGGCGCGCGGTAAAAAGGTCACAAGGTAAAAAGGTCACGGTAAATAGGTCACAGTAAAAAGGTCACAGTAAAAAGGTCACCGTAAAACGGTCACGGTAAAAAGGTCACGAGGTAAATAGGTCACGGTAAAAAGGTCACGGTAAAAAGGTCACAAGGTAAATAGGTCACGGTAAAAAGGTCACAGTAAATAGGTCACGGTAAGAAAGTCACAAGGTAAGAAATTCAAAAGCAGAAAAAGGCACAATGTAACTTCAAATTGAAATGATATTCAAAATATGTTGTTGAGCACATGAACTGTATGCCATTCAATCCATGTACAGTTGCCAGTACAGTTGCCAGTACAGTTTTAATTCTTTAAATCTTCTCTGGCTTTGACGAATAAATATTTTTTTTCGACAAATCTTGTACAAAATCATTGACATTAATCACCAATAACATATTTTTACGATTAAGAAAAATAAGCCCAACCCCACAAATGATTGTAAAAAATATGAAAATGGTAAAGGTGTTCACCACATACATTGCATGTACAATTGTCATGAGGTAAGATGTGGAATTCATTTTTACTACAAGTCAGATGATGGTCACTGTCTAAAACTTCCCTTGCCAGCTGAAACTGGGGAGCAAATATCGAGTTGCTTTGCCTTTTATAGTTGTGATACCTAATCCAGAACGTTGGGAAATTCTGGCTCTTTTGTATATCAGTTCTTGGAACAAAGAGAAATCGTATTTTAGCACTAGTAAAATGCAAGAAGCACTGAATTCATGGAGTGGGAGGCTAGCAATGAGAATTATGATTTCAAGCAGAAACAAACCATTTGCGTTCTTCTGCAAATGAGACCTGGCTTGCATTGAGAAGAACACGTATTTCAAATTTCAGCCCAATCGAATGCCGGAGTAAAAAGTTATGCCTTCTCAAACTTATGTACTGAAGAGAGCACAGAATGAATGAACTCGTTCATTCTTGTTCATTCATTCTCGGGAGGATTTGCACTGAGCTTTGAGAGAGCATAAGTTTTGACTCCGACGTTTGATTGAGCTGAAAATTGAAGTACGTAGTGCACTCGACAAAAGAAAGGTCTTCCTCAGTCTTGACCATTGACCACACAAACAAGTCCAGGGGTTTCAGGTTTGGCGAGAACGGGGGGCTACTTAAATTTGGCTCAGTAGCCGTCTATATCACCGTTTCCTAAACTGGGGGCCGTGAAGGATTTTTGAAAATTGACAAAGTAGGTGAACTTGTCCAAATATAATACTTGTAAATGATTTTGAATATTAATACCTATCAGTCCTTCTTAACTATGCTTCAAAACAATTTTATTGTTTTTGAAAACCAAGAGCCCTACAGTGAAGGTGTTACGTACCACAAGAGGAATTTTTAGAGGAAAGGATGGATTTACATTGCAGTCTCAATTTCCAGGTTTAATCAACTGAATTTTCAATTGTCACTCATCTTAGTGCTTTCAATTCCATTGCTTGGTTTGGTATCTTTAAAGCAGAGTCTCAGCAGAGTCCTTATTATTCTATTTTGAATTGTTATTGAATTGAGTTGCGACCACACCAACTTCAATTTTTGGTGTTAACTTTTGAATAGTAACAACTGCAAATTACCTAATACCTTTGTTGAAGAGACACTCCTTGCTATTTGATTTGCTGAATTATTTGTTGCTTTTTAGTGTCATACTGACGTTTTCTTAACGTCCAGTTAATCCCATGATTGATAAATTGTCTCAACCTCAGTTAAAGTATGATGTTCAGCCCAACAACATTATGTGTGTGCAATGATTGCAAGACCTTTTCCTCGTGTGACCTTTTTACCTTGTGACCTTTTTACTGTGACCTATTTACCCCGTGCCTTTTTTACTGTGACCTATTTACCCTGTGACCTTTTTACTGTGACCTATTTACCTGTGACCGTTTTGCTTGTGGTCTTTTTACCTACAATCGTTGCAGCTTCTCGAAAACTTGTGTCTGAGAAGTTCGTGTGGCTGAGAATGTCCGCACAAGTGGGAATGTGGGCCCGCCAGTGTGTCGTCTGCCAAACTTCTAAGGTATCAAAGCATGTGAAGGCTCCTTTAGAAAAAAATCAAGGTTCCCTCAAAACGTTTCTATCATATTCACGTGGATCTGGTTGGACCTTTACCAATGTCTCGGGGTTATTCCCATCTTATTACTATCATCGATCGTTTTACACGATGGCCAGAAGTTATTCCATTGACGGACATGACAGCTTCCTCGTGTGCGACTGCTTTGCTTCAGGGTTGGATATGCAGGTTCGGTATTCCTGAACACATTACGTCGGATCGAGGAACGCAGTTTACCTCCTAGTTGTGGTGTGGTTTGTCGAAGTTGGTTGGATTTCGAATTCATCGCACAACAGCATATCATCCACAATCAAACGGGATTATTGAACGATTTCACCGCGACCTAAAGACTTCTCTGAGAGCCCGTTTTCATTGATTGATGATTTACCGTGGGTTCTTTTAGGTTTACGGATGGTACCCAAGGCAGAATTGGGAACATCCTCGGCCGAACTGGTGTACGGAACAACGTTGCGACTTCCATTGGAATTCGTTCCTCATCAGCCACACGAAGACAATTTTTCACAAGAGCTAGAGGCCGTGCGTTTAAGAGTGTCGGAGTTTGCACAAAGCCGAGTTCGTTTTCATTAGGCTAGAGGCTTAGCAGGGCCCATTACGCCGCCCTTATGACGGACCTTACCGTGTTCTGGATCGTGCTGCCAAATATTATGTCATTGATGTTGGTGGGTCTCGTGCATTTGTCAGTGTTGACAGATTGAAACCAGCAGCTATGGAAGAGGGAGTGTTACCTAAAGGCTTTAGTGTTACCAAGCATACCCCTGGTACCACGTCGCGGTCGACCTCCAAAGAACCAAATTCTGATAAAAAAAACAACAACGAAGAAGAAAAAGAGATCAAATGAGAAACCAAGAAATCATCCCAAGACAGAAAAAAACCATTCAAGACGAACACGATCTGGTCGAGAGATACGCGTTCCTGATTATTTTCAATGTCAATCTTAACTATGTCAAGATTTGGGGGGAGGTTATGTGGCATCACATGAGTTTGCGTTCAGAGAGCATGCTAATGAATACCAAATGATTGACCGAGAAAAATGGAATAATAACGGCATTCAAATACCCACTGATCTTAAGGCTACAGGCTTTCATTTGAGGTTCCAACACTCTGAAGTAGATTTTAACAAATACCACAAGGCCTTCAAAATTCTCGTCAGTCGTTGGGGAGAACAGGCTTACGATATTGAAGTGTCTAGGTTTTTGGTCAAAATCGTGCTTTTTTATCAGCATATCATTTGTTGAAATTCAAATCTGCAAACGGTCGCTCAATCATTTTCAAGAGATTAAAACATGGTTGTAGAAAACTGAAGGACCGACCACATTTAACATTTCTTATGTTGCTTTACTGGAAGGAGAAATTGATGGCGGAGTTATAGGATACACATTCCTATTTTGGACTTCTAGAGCAGATTTCTTTTTATGCATGAACGTCGAAATTCAAAACTTTAGATTGTTTACAATAATGTTGGAAATCAACGCAAGATGGGTCTGGCAAGGCAAGTTCTCCGCTGATGTTTTTCTCGGTTAATTGCAGCTTCCATCTTAAACTGGATTTCTCTTTATATTTCGAGTCTTTTAGAGCTCAGCTACGATATTATTGTGTTCAAAAATCAAACAGCCGTGCGTGCTGAGTAATCACAAATTGAAGACAGATACTAAACAGAAGCATCCATAACCGTTTCTACCACGAGATGGCGCTGATTGTCATTTTTCTATTTGATTGAAGCTCGACTTTGCTACCTTAAGAAAGCTTGCCCTGATGGCGAGTTATTCATTTTAAGAACAAGAGAGGGGACCCAAGCGACCCAAGTAGGATATGCTGAGGACATGCTAAATCATGTGAGAGCCATCTAGGTGAAGCAAATGTTGATTTTCTTTAATATCGTTCAATGAAGCTAATTCTCTAACTGCTTTTACCGAAGGGTTAGATTAATTTTCAAATACTCTTCTTCATTAACCCATAATATAAGAGTTGTCCACACTGTTGGAGGATCAAATATCGTACAAAATATTAAATGTAAACATAACATTGGCAATTCGTTAATTCATTTCATTTCTCGGCTGGAATTAAATTTGCAACGAAAAAAGAAGATAGATTCGTATTAAGTGTTCTGAAGATTGGTATTAATCTTGAAAAGAAGAATAGTACTTTTGCCGCTGAGCAAAATCCATTTTTTGTTCATTGCACCTATAATCAACTATCTATATAATAAATATTATAAGTTTAAAACATAACATAAAATAGGTAAGAAAAAGTGGGTGCTTAGTGCTGACGCAGAAAATTCCTTGAACTAATTTTGATTGAATACGAGAATGATTAACTATCAAAGAGGAAAGGAAAAATAAAAACACCTTTAAGTAGATTAGCAGGTTAAAAACTACTTACTAATGTACAGGGCCCGCAGGAAAATTGAGACGATTTTTAGACGACAGTTACTCCTACAGTTTTGAATTAACCGAGCTGGCGTTGTTTTAGCTGATTCGAGCGAGTCTTTGCAATTCGTTTGGTGTACTGTATCTTAAGTGGTCACAACATTACCAGTGATGATGGAGCAAGCTCGAAGATTGGCGGTCCTCGAATTGCAGGGCAGGTGCACGAGGAGGCGGACATCGTGAAGCTCCTGATGTACCCAAAGAGCAACGTCTACGCCATCGTTAAGAGGTACAAGGAGATCGAAGAGGATGTCACGGCCGCCCACAAACCTAAGTCAGACAAAATCCACTTACCAATGTTTGTAGCCAGCCTGAAGTGGACCATCAAGCCTAAGCCAGGTACCTCTGTGAAGAAAGTCGCCGAGGCAAGAGTCCCAGGACCGTGGAGATGGCCTCAAGGGTGACGTGGGTTATAAGTCCTTATTTGAGAGGCCAGACATTTGCTGTCAGAGGCCCAAATGGAGGGGAGAGAACAAGCTCATTTCTTCTCGGCTTCTTGGACAAGAAGCTGTGCAACGTGGATTACACTCACAACAACACGACAACAGGTGGATGCCCCGGGACCTTGATGACGTCCCCAAGGTGTTCAAGAGCAAGAACCCGGCCTCTTGTTCCCCCACTTCTTCTGGGTGGGTCTTAGGATCCACATAAGGGGTCGTCCCGCAGATGAAAGAAGTAGCCGGCCGACAAAGCTGAGTTGGTGTAGCCAAGGCTGCTGGGCAATACTGCACTTCTGTCCACCCTCTATGAAGCCTCCCAACAGCCCCACCTGCAACACCTGCAACTACTACTGTACATGTTGGACAGGGTGGACAAAGACCCCATCAAGACCAGCCATAAGAACCTCGCCGCCCTGAAGGCTGCCATTACGAGGTCCATGGCCTCCTAGGACGCGGCAGAGGTCGTCAGGGCCGCCCAAGCCTTCACAGGCTTATGGAAAGAGTTATTACCATGAGCAGCGGACAGATTCAATAAAAGTTGGTGATAATTTTTGGGAAGTGTATCCGGAAAGTTTTAAAGCAAAATATCTAACCGTATCTGAATTACCTGCCAGAGCCTGTATTATGGACCATAGTTTTGAAAAGCGTTTTATGAAATCAATCTTCCGACGAAGCATGGTTATGATTTGCAAAACTAGAAGAACAATTAATCAAGCTTTGAATTGCAGCTCAGTGTATTTAAGCGGCAGCAACGACTAAGTTATAAGCCATTGCAAAATGATGTTTCATGAAGTCCGTGTGGCTTTCATACTTTTAGTGTTAATGGTGGCTGCCATGTGCAACTATCAAAATCAATGCCAAGGTGGAAAAGGATGTGGGACAGCTCATGAAATTAAAGTTGGAATCAAGATAATTGATATTTTCGGAAAAGAAAGACATCAGACAAAAACCTTCGAGGATGAGTGTGTTTGC
>CM021315.1:316443-413490 GCA_010645155.1 Tigriopus japonicus
ACTACCACCACAACAACTACCACAACAACAACTACCACAACAACTACCACCACAACTACCACCACAACAACTACCACCACAGCTACCACCACAACTACCACCACAACTATCCTGAAGAATGGTTTAGTTTTAGATGGTAATGACTACTCAGGCGAGGAGAGTTTTTTTTATGAGAATCAAGGTATTTTTTTGTTTCAGGGACTTTAAATCCATCATGCCCAACTCTTCCGGGCAAAAAACCTGATAAGGAAGACGAGTTTTGGCCTCTAGACTATCTTGACACAATTTCTAACCACATCCAAACATGTAAAAACATGGGATACACTTTGTTGTACGAACACAAAATGCCAAAAGATTTTGGTAATATGGTTTAGATTTCTTAGTCTAGACGATGTAGAGTTGGTCTTGAATGATATTTTGCAAAAATATTGCCTTGTCTTCCATCTTATTAACAAAAAAATCCTACTAAAAGCTTCTGAATTTCTTGTCTTTTTTATTTTGGGATTCTTGTGAACTACGGGATGTATTTTTTAAGGTTGCTTGCAATGATTCCAATGAATTTTTTGATGAAGTTCTCAACATTGAAACAAAGCCCAGTTAAAGCAAACCAGTACATTTATTTTATATCTTAGACTTGGGTTTTACGTGAATGTTTAAGATGTTCGAATTTTATTTATAGGACCCGTGGCTTTTAATTTTCCATCGGTTTTTAAAGATTAGTTTGAATATCTTATTGTCAATTTCAGAAAACATCGAGCCCGTCTTCATCGGATTGTTTAACAAAAAAGGAGTTACATGTATGGATAAGACGTGTGAAGATAGTCTTCAACGCATTGATGGGTCGATTGAAGCCAAACCCAAGGCAAAATATTTCAATATTATAGGAACTGAAGAATGTATCTTCCTTTTCTCCGATGACTCTTTTCAATCTGGTTCTTGTGACTCAGGTCGCGCTATTTGTTGGTGTTCGCGAAAATGAAAATATCAGTATATTTCGTCGAATGATGTAACAAGTAACAATTCCAGAAATCTCTTTTCCATTTGCACTTGAGAAGAAAATGGGTGGTAAACGTGTTGATAATTAATTTCAATGAAGAAATTATTTTCAATGATTTGAATGAAAATAAATAAAAATAAAATGAGAAATGACATGAGGAATTATTTTCAATGATATGAATGAAAATAAATGAAAATAAAATGAGAAATGACATGGGGAATTATTTTCAAAAATAGGCAAGTCATCTACTGTAAATACAACCAAGAAAAAATGACCAAAATCCTTCTTTTTAATCTTGACAAATCATGATTCCAATGAATTTTTCGATGAAGTTCTCAACATTAAAACAAAGCCCAGTTAAAGCAAGCCAGTACACTTATTTTGTCCACGTTAGGGCTAGTTGTACTTTGAATAAGGCATGAACACCGAAGCCGAAAAGAAAATGGAAATTTTACTGTAAGAGCAATATTCAAATTCCGCTTAACGGCAAAGAAAAAAAGGTTTGTAATCATGTATTGCTATTGCAAATTGAAACCAAAGTTATTCCTCTCATTTTCGCTACTTCTAAATTTACAATCGGCCACTGGCAACGATTCAAGTTTGGCTTGATATTCTGGTTTCAACCATTCTCCTACCAAATCCAGTTTCTATCTCTTCAAAAATCTCCTCGGTCCAGTTTAGTTCTCTCTGGTTTGTCAAGAGGAAACGAGTAGAATGAGTTCAACTCCGCATATATTGATTCTGGGATGCGGGTCAGCTGGCCTCAACACGGCCTTGATTCTCCAAGATGAGATCCCCAAGGCTCGAGTGACCTTAATGGCCAAGGATTTTCCACCCAATACCACCAGTGATGTGGCTGCCGGAATTTTTAGGCCTGGGCCGACATTTCAAGCTCCCACAGAGGAGCTTCGACATGAATGGTTGAGCTTCTCGTGGGACTACTATAACAAATTGAGGACCACTGAAGATCAGTCTCAGACCGGGATCATTGAGGTAGGACTGAATCCTTAGATAATCATTGCCTCATAGTGCTTATAAGATCCAGTGTCAAAGGAGTGAGGCTTTTATAAAAGATTCATGGCCTTTTTCTTCACTGCTGAGGGCTCTTCATAAAACAGAATGAAAAAAAAACACGCGAAACAAAATGGGGGAAAATGGACCAAATTTGGTCTCTAGACTTTTTTTGTTTGCCAAATATATGTGATTTTGAACAGGTTAAAATGCTTTGAAAAGGTTGACCTTGCAGCTTATTGATGGAAGCAGGGTGTTCAATCACGAAATGAAGCTTTAAGTGAAAAAAGCTAAATGTTCTGTAAACGGATGGAAGAACAAAAGTTTATGTACTTACTTTTCTCATAAAGATCAGTAAAAGGTAAGCAAGGAAAGAAATTCGAAGTAAAAGAAGTCAAGAATTTTTAGTACTTGAAACTCCATTGACTTTTTAAACTTAATTTTAACTTTGTCCTCAACTCCTCAATTTTAGTCAGCATGCTTCGATTAGAGTTGTAAACTTAATTTGCAACAACTTGTAAGGAAATTCTTCGACATCACACAATTTTGATCGTCAATCAACTTATAAGGTAAAACGAGCTCTTATTTCACAAAATCAATCATTACATTTGTCTTGAAACAAACAAGTAGAGAAAGTTCAAGGCTTGCAATTTTTCAAAGTTAAATCGTCTCATCAATTATGTGGTTTCTTTAGCATTATATTAATGTGGTGGCTAGCCTTAGGGGGTTGCCGATCAACGAAGCCACCATTTAACATTTGCCCCTAGGAGTTTCTCATTATCAAATGATTGATTGCTATTGCCATATTTGGAGTTAAAAGCGTTCTTTTCTACACTTTACAGATGCCGTGCTATATCTTGACATCAAGTAAGCACACCAAGTTCAATTTCCCCGTACTGAGCCAACGAGCTCCAGGCTTTAGAGAGTGTTCCCAAAATGAGCTCAACGTGTTCCAACCAACAGGGAAATGGGTCAAAGGCCACTACTTTCATACTATGGTAATCGATAACAGTCGATTTTTGCCTTGGGCCATCAAGAGGTTCACTAATCGAGGAGGGAAACTCATCTCCAAACAAATCGACAATTTCGAGGACACCGCCTTGAGGTGAGATCATTAAAAGAAAGGCCAGAAAGTACGACAACGTAAAAAATAATAAAGATAGCTCTTCTTAAAACTCATTAGTTTCTTGCTTTCGTACTTTGATGTAAACCAGATTGTGAATTTGGATGTCAGCGATTTAGAGTAGTGGGACACATACCAAGTAAATATTAATCAACATTTTCATTTTTTGGAAGTATCAATGTGTGTCTAAATTTTTGAACTTTGGCGATTGGTAATTTTTGAAGCCAGCTAAGGAATAAGGAACCCGTATTAGGACTTGCGTCAATGAAAACAGTACTGAAACTGCGAATGAAAACAAGGAAAAAAGTAAAAAGTCTTTATATTTCGGGCGTTATTAACAAGACATTAAAGTCATGATTGCTGAAATAATTTAAATCAAATTTGCTAGCACCCGTTTCCCTTATGGTGAAATTTCACTAGAACGTTTTGACGAACTTCAAGACCAACTTACACTTCATAGATGTGCAAACTCGAAACGTCCCTGAGAGAACTCTTTACAAGCCAAAGAAAAAAATGTGTCTGTGGCCTCAAACATCCTCAAAAAGAAAAAGTTCCTCGTGTTACTACAGAGTGAGTCTCAGTACCATGGAAACTTTGTTTTCATCCACTTTTGGGTCCTTTGGATCCAAGAGGAAGCTGCACAGAGGATGCGAATTTACATTGGAAATGTGTATCTTACTTTTCACTCATCCGAAGTATTGAGTGATTACGGAGTTGGCGATTTTATTTACTAATTAAGAAGTTAAGATAAGAAAAGAGTCCATTGTTCCAAAACACTTCAATGGTTCAATAAGTTTATGAATCCTGCATAGGCGCCACTTGAGTTTGAGAATCATACCCATGTTTCCAGAGACTTTGATATCGTGATAAATTGCACCGGCCTTGGTTCCAAGTACTTGTGCCCTGACCGAAAATTGGTTGCTGTTCGAGGTCAAGTGGTCAGAGTGAAGGCTCCCTGGATGAAAATGGCTGTGTATGGCGATGCCGAAACCTACATCATTCCAGGTAAAACAAAATCCCGCTATAAAGTTGCCACAAAGGTATTGTCAAAATTTCAAACAAAGCATTTCAGTTTTGGAAGAAATATTTTTAACGATATAGTATCCAGTGTACCTCTCAACAGGAAAGCCCATTGGTATGCTTTCAACCTATGTATGTAGTGTGTGAACAATTCAGTTTATCCGTTCTATTTAGATTGTTTTTGCTTGACCAAGATGAGAATGTTGAGCCGAGATTAATGAGATTTTGATTCACGATGGACCGTAAAACTACGATTGCATTTTGTTTGAAAAAGTCTCCAAACCACATCCCTGTGTCTACAGGGTGTCCAGGAATTGATGGTGCATCGTGCTTTTCCTTGCCATTCAGACCAAAAAATGCCTAATAATTGAAAAAATATCCTTTAAGGAAGTGTTTTGAAAAACGTTTATCCCATTGGTAACCACAGTTTCAAATGCATGCCACAATATTTGAATGGTTCGGACTGTATCAGACAAAGCATGTCAAAAAGGCATCTAAAATTCGTCTTGGAAGGACACTTCAAAAATCATGCAGTCCAAGGGACATCTAAATCTTCTGATATCAACTCAATATTGTTCAGGAGGCAAGAGGAACAATCATAGAAGAGCCTTGATTTGAAATATGTTAAAAACTTGAAGGGTATATGTGAAGTATGAGCATATTTTCAACCTATGTCAAAAACTCAAAGTGAGGCCGAGAAAAAAAAAAAGCACATGCCCAGTCAAATAACTTGAATAGCTTGATACAAGAAGTCTTAGAAAGGGTTCCAAGATACTTGTAACTGAAATATAATCATATCTGCAAAAGTATTTATTTCTCTAACGTGTCTTTAAGCCATTGAAAATCTATTTTTTCCGATGCACCATTAATTCTTGGACACCCTGTAGAATCAAGTAAAATTTAACCCCCGTTAAATAACCCATTTATGCACAGGTTTGTGGCGATGTAACACTGCATGAAGAAGGCGTCTGACATTAAAAACAATAATTCCTGTTCCACAGTATTTTCCATTTTTTATATTTAAACAATATTTGAAATTGATACAAAAACATCCTAGAAGTTGATGAGGAAACTGAAAATTTGATCGTTAAAATACATCCCCGCATCACTAAAATACTCCAGTTTAAAATAAAAGGCGACAAAACTTTCGTGTCAGAGTGCATGAAATATAAAGGATTATACATGTTTTAGGTGTGGATTATGTGACCTTGGGTGGAACGCGAAACTTCAACAACTACAACCAAGACGTGGAACCGTGGCAAACCAACGCTATCTTGGAAAATGCTCGGTCTATGGTGCCAAGTTTGGAAAAGGCCGAGGTTGTTTACGAGGCTGTAGGACTACGACCTCATCGGCATGAAGTCAGGGTCGAGTTAGAGACTCGCCCCAATGGCTTAAAGGTAATTTAGCAAAACGTCAAAAAAAGCTTGTCCGATTTCTTTTATGGACTGTTCGGGGTCAAAACAAATGATCCGTTAAGTCGAACTCTTTTCCAAAGCAAGAAATTGAGGTACTAATGTCGGATGTCGATCAATCATTCCATTCAGGCTCATAATTTATTCATTGAAAACTAACTTGTATTTTGGAAAAGAAGGGCGTCATTTATTTTCCATTCCTTGCATTCTTTTGGTTTTTTTTCGAAATTGAAGCATTGCCAAAAGACCTGCCAAAAATCACTGCAAACGCAATTTGCTTGAGGTATCTTTATGAATTTTTCTTCCGGGTACCGTATGAACGAAAACATAAATTTTAGTGAATCAGGTGCCTCAAATAATTTGGGATTTCCTATGTTGCTTGTAATGAAAAAGAGCAAAAATTTGCGCAAGAGCCAATGAATATTTGCCATACAGTTAATGAAATATCAAATTTGACAAGGCTAGATGTCTCATAGAGATACATAGAGAGGAGATACTTGAGCAGACAGAAAGAGCTCAAAATTTTCTCACGGACAAAGTCGTCATTCCCTAGTTTACATTTCAGATGGCCCTCTAATTTAAGTAATTTTGTAATTAAAGTTACTTATATAAGATTTATGCTCCTGAATTGGGTTAATGCCATCATTTATGAAAATGCTTTTATTGCAAACCAACAATATCAACATGGTGATAATACCTGCAAATTGTGGTCCTTCTGTATTTTGATTTTCTTTTCTCTTGCGCAAGCTTCACACAACTTCTGGTTACTTAAAGTGAGTTGTTGGTAGGTTGGTAAAAACATCAGCTAAAATCTCTCTAAGTAACTCTCTGAGATGTCTTTGATATGATCCCTTCGGCGAGCGTTCCAGAGTAACGTTTTGACAATAGTTGAGTTATTGAGGTCATTTGGAAGCAAAATGGAAGCATAGCAAGACATAATAGAAGTAACGACGAGCAAAAACTGAGTTTCTGTTCTGAGACTATACTTAAATATGTTTTTTTTTCTGCTGGGTCTTAATGACAAGAGCCAATAGAAATATACTTTCGCTTTGTTTACAAATGCCCTCAACAACTGATCTAATGTCAGGGGAAATTACGAACATTCCAGAAGAATGGACCCAAAAAATGCCTTCCCAATCAGGTATCATTGCTATTAACAAAGATCCTTACAATCCGATGCTCCGGTCCAACAAAAAAAATGTTCTAGGTATCTGTGAAAAAGAAGTAGCAGAACAAAAATGACATCAAATGAATGATTCATGAATATTAACATTCGACCAAGAATTTTGAAAATACATATCTGATTTAACTTGACCATAGAAGTGAAACTCAAACTCAGATGATGTAGTAACTATGTGTAGTACTATGTGTAGTACTGTGTGTGTACTTTGTGTTTGTACTTCCAATGACATCAAAAACTCACCAATTCAATTCAATCACAGCCTATGTAGCAAAACTTGATCGAGCATGGTTATTTCTACTCCATATCAAATGCTTCTTTTATGTTTCCTCTAAGCTTCCAGATAAGCTTGTACTATAGAGTCCTTTAAGCGGAACCAGTAAAATAAAAATAACGTGCAACCTTTGAGCATCGTTAAACAAGATTTCAGTTCTTATGTGTCTAATAAACATTGAGAAGTTCAAAATAGGGTCAAATTTTTATGTCAGAGTGCAATTTTGGGAGCTGTATTAGTAAGGTGACCTCCCAGGCAGCTGTTCGTTAAAGGACCCCATACTATTCTACCAAACTACCGCTACAACCGACCTAGTAATACACAGGCACTATATGATAATAGCGCGGATCAAAAGAGAGTGGGCACAAAATAGAGCCAATCAAAATAGCGCCACTTTAAAATAGAGCCAAATCATAAGAGAGCGTGACATTTTAGAGCCACTCATAATAGAGTGAATTTATAAAATTTCTTTCAAATATGTATTTCCTGAGGTTAGAGTGAACAAGGCTGCTTTATGTATTTGAAAGGCTCTTTTTGGGGAAAAATTGTTCCATAGCCTAGAATTTTTTTTTTTATGAAGGTCATTTTCCATAAAAAGAATAATGCCAACTGTCTCAATTATCCCATCAATGCCAATAGCCCCTTCATGCCCATGGGCTTCAAAAAGAAAATGTGAAAGAATTAACTTTTGTTCATTAACACCTTGGGATTTTGAAAGTGTAAATTGAAAAAATATAAAAAATTGCATTATTTCTGATAGTCTTATAGCGTCTACACTATGGCTGCCGAGCCTGTTTGTTGAGATTTTCTATCATAAAAAGGAGCCTTGTTAAAGAAGCTTTTCCTTATCCTTTTGGGTCTTTTTGAACTCCTTCAACATTGCTAACTAATTTATTTGATTTGTCATTTATAATTTTCTCCTCAAGTTAAAATTGAGGAATTGAACGAACGCTATTTTCGCTCTTATTCAATACACTCTGTTTTGACCTGGCTCTAATTTGATTCACTCTCTTATGAAGAGGCTCTATTTTGAACTGGCACTATTTTGATTCGCTCTATTTTGTACTCACTCTCTTTTGATCCGCTCTAATTTCATAGGATCCCTAATACACAATAGAAATAACCAGGTCTTTAATTCCTCAGACTTTACTTAAGCAAAGGTTATTTCTACTTTGTCCTTTAATGCTTCCACTATACTTCAAAATGTATAGTTTAAGAAGTACAGACTTTTAAATCCTTAGAACAACTCACCCAAAGCTCACTAACAATCCTCGAAAATTACCTCTGTTTACATACAACTACAGGAAGGATTATCTTTGTCTTTTAGGTGGTACACAATTATGGGCATTGTGGCTATGGCGTGATGGCTTCGCCAGGGACCTCAAAGGCTGCGGTCGACCTCGTCAAAGAATCTCTGAGAAATGGGCCTGTCTCTCAGGAGTCTTGGTTAGACAAACACAAGCTTTGAGCTGAGATAACATGGCGGATTGCTAGCAGTTTATGAGACAGGCGAAACTGGAAAGCTAATTCTTCATTGAAGATTTTGAATCTCTCACATTTTTAATCCAAATATGTATTTGTCTCGGGTTATGATTGTTTTTCGAAAGCCTTCCATATGTTATAGCAAAATAAATGCGAACACTGATTGGTGCGTCTGCTCATCATTGACAGGGACCAACCATTCACACAACACCACAATTATTGCTTGTGGCGTATATCGTTTTTTTCCATTTACTTTAATTAAAGATTACAAGAAAACAGATCCATGGAAGTATTTGTTTTCAAAGAAGCTGGCAATTCAAGCGTCATAATCTCAAGATCGGGAATCATATTACTGACACTTTGTTTGCAGATTAGATTGCTGCAATGGTTGTGTAATAAGAAAGAGAAGAAGAAAGCATTCCAAAGGGAAGAAATATGAGTTCCACTCTAATTGAAGAAGAATAGGGAGTAACAAAGACATTCCCAATAGACAGTCGAAAAAGAGACCTCAAGTGGCATTTATCACATTTTTGGAGTGCAGATGTAAAGGAATTGCTAAAACTGCCCTTCACTTCGCAGTTGGTAAGTTCGAGCGCCTCTCGTACATCGGCAGTGATTTGGAATTGGCCATTTGCGCGTTGTTAATTACTGTAGAAGAAATAGTCATAAATTTAGGCACAGCATGAGTTTTGCCTCATTTTGAAGTTATTACAGGTCTAAAGTATCAACTTCAATTTCAAAATTAGTCACCCTCTACATTGGAGGAGAGAGAAAAAAGGAAAAAAGAGAAGACAAGAGAGAACCAAATCAGGGTGATCAATTTCAGTCCTCCAAAAAGGAGATGGGGAACTTTCAGACATTTTAAACACCGTCGTGACAAACCAAAGCAATTTTGGTGTTTTGTAAAAACACAACTGTTTACGTTTGAATAAATGGCTGCAGAATGAAATGAAAAGAAACCACCCAACATATGCATACAAGGTAAAAGAGCGTTCTAGACACAGAGGGTCTCTAAGTAGGTACTAGCATGCACTCTACGCACGTCTTGAACTGCGAGAGTATAATCTAACAATACATTTGATCTTTTTAATTGAATTCTTAAGAAATAAAGATCAAACTAATAAGTCAATTACAATGAGGAGTTACAAAGGGGAATTATTGTAGATTTCATGTGAATAGGACACCATGGAACCCCCTGAAATGTGGGTGAGGCTTGGCGAAGTGCGAACTGCGTCGGTTTGTCTTGCATATGGCTGTTGGGGTTCGATCCCGTTTGACTGCCACACCCTCCACACTCAACACTTTGGAGTCAAAATTTAGCGTTGAACCGTCTTTCAATGTAAACAACTACCATTATATACCATTGGGAACCAAAAAGTGGTAAGGAGCGGGAAAACTCTATCATGGAACACCCTTTATCAGAGATGTACTGACTCCTTAACAAACAAACAAACAACCAAACAAACAAACAAACACCGTGTATCTGCTCAAGGATCAGTAAAGACTTGGATGCCTCGGCTACTCCAAAAGTCATTTTTTGAATTCTGTGCGAGGCAGAGAAAAATCTAATTAAACCAATTGATGGACTGGTAATTCAAAGCTAAAATGCTTAATTTCAACTGGATCAACTGAACTTTGTGGCAGTTACAATAATTTGAAGCATAGAGCGATGCTCGAGCTTCTTTAGCTCTTCCGACCAAACAATTGCACCTAGAGCACTAATTACACCTACAATGGTCCAAAAGGACGATTTTAGGGTCAAAAAATCATTTGTTTGAATGGAACAAATCCACGGCTGAACACCAGAGCGGAGGCTTCCATATCTTACGATTTCCTTGACCTACCACTAATAAAGATAGATATCTTTCACATGTTATCTTCAGAATTTTTTGCTTGAGAGGGCCTCTGGCAAATTAGTTTTTTTTGCTTTTCCTCTTGAATTTGTATTGGTTTGATCTTTTTACGTAATTTTACTAGTCAAATCAGTTTGGCAATTGGTTTGATAACATTTTAGAAAATGAGGTATTTGAATGCCGATTCTTGGTCCCAAGAATACTTCAACATTCCTTTTAATTCCAGTATTATCCATTTTTTCCATTTGCTTGTTGGTCCAACTTTTGGTTTGGTTGATATCCTGATTTTGTATTGTTCATTTCTTTTTTTTCTTTCCAATAGTCAAGGCCAAGGAGTGTCTGTCCATCACGTTCTCTTTGATAAGGCTTCTCAATGAAAGGCCCCTCACGCCTGAGATAAACTGGAATCACTTTTGCCTCCAGTGAATTTTTCATGAACGTCAAAGTCTGACATTCAGATTCATGCTTGGCATTAATCAATCCAGAACTAACACTAAATGACTTGAAATGCAGGATAGTTCGGCACAGTCATTAGGCGATGTTCAACAGATGTGGGGGAACTTTCCGATTCTCCGCCCAACACATTCTCTCTCTTTCTCGCGATGTTCTTTCCATCTTTCTTCTTCCGCCTTTTCTTTCTCGCTTCGGTTTGATCTTCTCTAGCGAGACTTTCTTGGCATTTTACGCCGAATACCAGTTCCCATCACAACATCGAGGGTCTGACAACTCCTAGAAACAAGTCCGAGAAAAATATCAAAAGGTAAGAAAGAAAGGCTGGTAATTAAATTTCCTCTCAAAAGTCACGACAAGGCAATTTATCTCTCTTGAGGGTTTTACATCAAGTTTTCCTGTAACCATGACTTCCAAAAGCTTTGGAGAAGTCAAAAGGCTTTTAAGGACTAGACCTCAGAATTTCTTTGAATTCACTGACCCTGAAGTGTATTCATAAAGGTGTGACTTCCAAAACAGTAAGTGCTGAAAGGAGTTATTGATTGACTCCTTACAATCTTCAATTTTAAGGGACTTTCATTGCAAACTGAAGTAGACTTCGTAACCGATTTGACTGATTGATCCGTTGACACTCCAAAATCGACATTTCGTAAGTACAGCAGTCTCAAAATGCCATTTTGGAACATGAAATTCGCATAAATGTTAAGGCTCCACAAACAAGCTTACGAAACAAATTTTCCTAACGAAAAATTTCTTAACGAGATGTTCTGATTTGAGATTGGGGCTAGTTATGGAAAATGGCTCTAATACATGTTCCAATTTTAAGACACCAAAAGCCATTAAATGACAATTTTTTTACCAAGTTTGTGTGGTACACTTAAGGAAAAAGGCATGAAATGTAATCTCTTGCTCTAATTGTAGAGCCACTTGTCTTAAGAGCACATTCTGCAAATTGCTTGTGCAATTGTAGACGCTTTGAAGTTAGCACTATTCGTTGATCCTGTTTATCTAAGACAATATGACGAATTAGGTTAACTTGGAAATCAAACAGGACAACGTTTTTTTTGCCCTACTTGGTTAGACAGTGGCTCGTCATACTAAATCTTTAAGATTACTTAAAGTGCATCCACTCAATGAAGTACAATTAATTGATCTTGGCTTACCACTTATCATGTCATCTAGTTTTGGTCAAGCCTGTGATATATTGCATCTGACATAAGTTGTCAAATCTCGTTTCCAGGCAATGGAAATGAATAAGAAAGAGGGGCTCATAAACAAACGCAAGCTCTTTGTCAGAACCAGATCCGAAGCTAAAATCAAGTTAGCCCAAGAATCATTCCGCAATTTCCGCACCAAGAGCAGTGCCAAGTTCTCCAGTCTCGTGAATTCACCCTCGGGATCCAATTCGGAGATTCTTGACTTTCTGGCTCAACAACGAGCTCAACAGGCTCTTGCAACTGCCACCAATAACAACCAATCCAACCTCCCAAAAGAGCCGGACGAACCCGACGTTTGGTGATTATTTATGACACGGTCTCAAAGTCAATTCAAACGGAAAAACGGCGTAGCCGGTGAGCACTTCTACCCAAAAGTGTTACGGCATCGGCACTTCGGCACCGATACCGGTTTTTGCCATCGCTATTTTTCCCAAGTGCCATTCTAAATCCCGAGCATTTGAAAAAAAAACTCACGGGAAAGACCAATTTCTTCTACTACATTTTGCACTTAAGACTGCAAACTTTGGAGATAAGGAAAACCATTTGAAGGCTTTACGTTACAAATTCCCTCCAAATACTTTTCATGACGGAAAAACATAAGAAAGGCAAGTAGTTAAATAATTAAAATCGCCAATTCCTCATGGAGGTAGCAGAAAACGGGGTTAGGAATATAAATTTCGGGATGTCCGTATTTGACTTTTTGAATTAAGGTGAATGTTTTTTCAGAAATGATCCCATTTCTGTGATTTTCATTCCTGCAATGTTAGGTCACAAACAAAGATCAAGGCTCTGTGAAAACAAACTTGCCAGATTATCCAAAAGTTCATTTCGAAAATAGAAATCCTTTGACTTTGAGACCGAATCCATCCATCCATCAATCCATCCCGTAGTTACGAGGAAATCGCCCATCTTATCCCCAGTTTCGCCAAGACCTCATTAGAGAGCGTGGAGCTCAGTGTCTCCAGTGACAAAAGTGGTGATCTCTCCCCGGAGAAATCAAATTCCCGATCGGAATGTGCAACTACAACAACCCGTCGAGACAGTTTAGGCACTCGAGCGTCCAACCTCGTCAATCAGAGCTCGCTCTCATTTCATCGGGTGTCTTCTCAAGCCATCGAAAAACTTACCACTCAAAAAGAGAGACCGGGATCCTGGGCCAGAACGTATTCGGAAACTCCCGAAGACCCTGCTGAAGACGATGTGGATCATCTGTGAAGATAAGGTCGAAATTCTCAATTGCCCTCAAAATTGCACTCTTGTGCCATGTCCTCAAAATATAAATTGATTGTCAGGTTTCTTAACAGCCTCTAGCTTCGTTCATTTATGCCCTGGTGAAAAGTGTAAAACTTTCGAGGAGAAGTTATCTCAGTTAAGTATAAACCCCCAAAAAAAATTTTTAAGGGATTTGTGATGAAATGGATAAAACATTTTTCTAAAATTTCAGATATTTTCCAAATAATGTGAATGAACTAATAAGAACATTAGGGATTACAGTATGAGTATCAATGAGTCTAAGAGTAACCTGCTTGAGGACGTACACGTGCATACCATCGTTGCATATTAGGTGCCTGTCAAGATAAATAAGAAATTTGTGTCTGTATGGTCAAACGAACCATCCTCAAAAACTGAATTTTCAAATCAGAACATGTTTTAGATGGTAAGTCCAACGATACCTTAACATGATAAAACTTCTTACATGCACTAACATCTGAACATCTATTTCGGTATTTAAGTACGAAGGTTCCAGGTTTTGTCAAACTCTCATTAACTTTAATCCGGCTTTCTAATTCTGAGAAAATGCAGTTTATGTCCTGAGATGTACTCTGTAAATTTGTCCGAAACCTAGTCACCTTTCAACCTTGCACATAATTTGTGTTTTAATTTCTATGAAATGATTCAAGAAAAGATTTTAAAGAAAAAAGGGACAGACCGTACCTTGGTCTTAATTAAGGCCACGAACCGAAACCAAGAGCAAGGTAAGCACAAAAAAGAATGGAGCTTAGGATTAAAAAAGTGGAAACTTTTTGTCCAAGAAAGTCGTTAGCGAAAGAGGTAATTCGACTTTTATCTTAGATTCATTAAATCAGGGGTGTGCAAACTTATTCAGCAGTGGGCCAAATTGGCTGGACCGTTGGCGCTCGCGGGCCACACCATCCAAAACGGCAAATAATTTCTAGGATAAAATTTACGGGCTATGCCAAAATCATGCTGCGGAGCACAGTCTATTGAAAATGACAGATTCTCTCGCGGGCCAAATGTGGCCCGCGGGCCAGGGTTTGCACATGTCTGCATTAAACGCTCATGCAGTCAGAGTTGAATAAGATAAAATTGTCCGATAGCAATAAAATTCAGGAGTTAAGTTAAATTGTTTATTTCAAAACTAAAAAGTTTTTCGTTAAACGGCCATTTTTTATGCATTAAGAATTATTATTTCACGAGGAAATCTAATATACGTAATGGATGGGTGTAATCGGACGAATTCAGCTGAGGATTATGGGGCCACAACGGCTAGGGATGCGTCAGAGTCGAGACTATCCCTTTAGTTAAAATTCCCGAGGCTAATTCATTCGCCTTCCTCGTTTTGGCAATCAATCGAAACTAACTTGTCCCTCACATAGCAAACTTACAATATAAAACACTCGAGCCAAGTTCTGATCCATCACTAGCCAGTTTGGACAACTCAGTCTTCCATTCCGACGGTATGTATTCATTAACCAAAAATAATGAGAGTCTAATATCGAGGCTTTTTTCCAACTTCTTACAGTTTCTGTTTCGATTGAAGGACCTTACCATTTCATCACATATTTCAATTTCCATTCATATCTCAAAAAAGTAATTCAAGACACCTTGGTATGGACGCACTACTAAGCCAAACACTAAGCTACCAAAAACTACTAAGCTAAGAAACAATCAGGGTTGGTCAGGGGATTATCCCCTGGATTGTCCAGACCGGATTTTCCAAATCTAAAAACGGAATAAACGGGATTTCCTACACTATTAGAAAAAAATGACCTTTTGATGGGATCTTGGGACGGAATTTTCTAATTCAAAACGGGATTTTCTAAAATTTGAAAGCTTTCAAGAAGTTAAAATGACTTATAACTAAGGTTCGGAGACATACTCAGTTTTTTTGTGGAGCAGAAATTCCAGACGTTCCAAGGAGTAGGGTCAGCTGACGAACAGCCAACAGCAAACACTACGTTGTGAAACGTCTGGGATTCTGCTCCGCAACAAAACTGAAAATTTATCTGAGCCTTACTTATCATAGAAAATAAAAAATCCAAAAAATCCCGGAAAATCCCAGTTTATCCCACCCCCTGGATCCTAGAAACGGGGTTTTCTTCGACGGGACGGTATTAAATCATCGTTGTCATGCTTCTTGTCGACCTACCAATGCCGATTTAACTGAAGCAAATATGATTTAGGAACCGAATATCACACTATTTTCATCTGTCAAATTGAGAATGGACATTTTTTCCAATGCCTAACTTCATATATTAGGACACTTGAATATGCTTTGGATTAATAGCCTAATTGAAGCTCTCAACAAGTGAGCGAATCCAGACATTGTGAATCCAATTTCCACTTGTACATACCTATATTCACCAATGTGGTTCAGTCGAAATCGAAAAATCTGCTTATTATTAATGTTTATTGTCATCCTTGTGCACATTAAACTGAAAGGGAACTCTTCCGTAAAGACAGTGCGTCATAAACGAGAAGACTTTGACGTTTCAGAATTCGTTCTCCTGTCATGTAATCGATTCCTTCAAAACTCCCTCCTTTCTAGTGAAGCAAAAGCAAACATTGCCGAACGATGCAACTTTGTGAGCAATCAGCTGACAAGATCAGATCTCAAACCGGTTGAGAAAGAGGCTCTTGGTGTTCATATCAGCGATTGTATAAGTCTAGTTCGATCTCAAATAGCCAACGTCACAACAGATTACTTGCAATTTAGAAATCCATTACTAAAAACAACGCTCTTTTTGACATTGCCAAATGAAGTGAATCTTGAGGATCGTTCCTTGCTTCTAGCAAAACATTCTAAACTGGCGATGGATCATCTCCGGAAAACACAGGATCCAGAAAGTTGTCAAAACCCTCAAATTCTTATTTGTGACCCTTTGGAGGATTTGACACTCGAGGATTTTGGATCTCGAGTCAACTTTGCCGTTTTGTGTCTGGCAGGAGCGATGGCGACTAACAGAAGATTAATCTTAAAGAACCCCGAACAATTCCTGCTCTTTCCGGACTGGTTCCTGCCCATTAGTGCCAATTGTCAAAGCAAGGACGGAGCCTTTCTGAAATCTTTTAATAGGACACAAACCACTGAATGGCCAGAATTAGATGAAAATAAGCCGGTGGTCATGACCCACCAGGAATCCAATCATCCGGGTCAAATGCCTGCCAAGTTTCCTCCCAATATCCCCCCAGAAATAGGATCTTGGGAAGAGGTGGGAAAAGTGACGAGCGATCCCTCAATTTGGTATATGGGTGTTTTAGCCACTTTTTTAACTAGGTTACAATATGATGTTTGGCATAAATTTGTAGATAAGGCCAGAACTTCGGGTGTTCCGATTGAGGCCAAGAAGCCTTATCCGTATCCAAGCATTCATATTCCCAAGTGTGATAAAACCTGTGAACCATTTCCTAAGTACATGTCTGAAGTGAGGACGTTTTACCTGAAGAAACATTTTCAAAATCTTGAGCCCGCCGAGGGTAAAAAAGTCATTGTTGCCATGGATGACACCAAATCCGTGGCGGAATTGGCCACCAACTATGATCAATATCAATTTGTGACCAATCAGACTTGGTCGAATACTTCTAGTGATATGTGGGAAAGTGTTTACAAAATGTCCATTTTGGTGAGAAGCGAGCTTTTTGTGAGTACCTCGTCTTCGGCAATGGCACGTCTAATCTATCTCTTACGAATGGCCAAATACCCAAATGCAGAATTGATAACCAAGTTTATTGACTACCCATGGTTTGGGATCCCATTATTGTACAAGGCCATCGAAGATCATAACAGCCATAGAGGATCAGGAGAACTTTTGCTTCAAAAGGGGGATGTTATTCGAACCCTAAATTTGCAAGAGCACAAAGACAAACTCAATGAGATTAAGGGATCAGCCACAATTGGACTTATATATGGATTCCATGTCCGAACCAATTCTTACGGCTCATTCCCAGCTTTCAAGGTAGTGAGAATAGAACAAGATTAGTTTACTCCACGTTCAAACGCGGTTATTTATGAAGCATGATGCAAACTTAGTTTGAACTCAGTCTGATGCTTAGGAACTGGAGCTTTAAACAAATAAACTTATTCACCTTTTAAGGCCTTTTTACGTGCATTTGTGGCCCAATATTCATTTGTCTTATCCAGATTTTACTCGTCTTTTTCGCCCTCAGCTTGTGTAGTGAAACAAGAAGCACTGAATTGCTGGAGTGGGAGGCTAACGGTGAGAATTTTGAATTCCAAAAGGATCAATTCAATTGCGTTCGGCCTTGCTTGTATTCAGTAAACGACGTATTTCAACTTTCATCTCAATCGCATGACGGAGTGAAAAGTTATGCCTTCTCAAACTTATGTACTGAGGAGAGCATAGAATGAATGAACTCGCCCTTTTGTGATAAAGCGATTACCAGACAAGGGCTGGTTCATTCATTCTTGGTAGGATTTGCTCTGAACTGTGCAAGAGCATAACTTTTGACTCCGACGTTCGATTGAGCTGAAAATTGAAAGACAAATTTAAGTCAACCAATACAAGGTCTCATTTGTAGAAGAACGTGATTGCTTTGTTCCTACAAGAGATCATGATTCTTTTCGTTAGCCTCTCAGTCCAGTGAAATTCAGTGGTTCTTGAGTGAAACTATACTCCAGCATGGTTATTTCTACTCCGTATAACTAAACTTCCTAATGATCTATGAGGTCGGTTGTTGAGGTAGTTTGGAAGTATAATAGAAGCACATCTAGAGGCATAGAAGAAGCATAAAAGAAGCACATGACGAGCAGTAGAAATAACCATGCTCGATCAAGTTTCGCTACATAAGCTGCGATTGAAAAACGCAGCTGCTTTTGAAAAACACAGCTTATGTAGCGAAACTTGATCGAGTATGGTTATTTCTACTGCACGTCATGTGCTTCTTTTATGCTTCTTCTATGCCTCTAGATCTGCTTCTACTATACTTCCAAACTACCTCAACAACCGACCTTATATCATTTTTCTTTCGAAGAGTCTGTTTGTCCACGGATGTCGAAAAATACTGGATTGTAGTCGAAGTTTTGTTACAACTAGCCTTGGTTACCCAAGTGGTTATTCAAGGGGGCTCAATAAATGTTCAAATCAGTCACTGGTCTTCGTTGTCTGGATCTTGCCAATCATATTTCAGCTTTAACACTCTCCAATAACTAAGAATTCCATTGAAAACTTGCTCCAAAGACATTTCAATGGACATTTATGTGATATCTCCCACTTAATCAAAAGTACTTCTTTTTATCTTAGAGCTCAAGTTTAATAGCCCTTTAAAAAAGAAGTAACTTACAGTACTTAGTTGCCTCCAAACTCTTTCCAAAACAACCCAAAACAGTTCTAGGCTGTTGGTTAAATTAGACTGAATTGGCAGCGTGCGCAGGTTGCTGTGACCAAGGATAATCATATTAAAAAGCTGCGTAATTTGTCCATATTTCCAGAGGTCCTTGGTTTGACGTAAGTTTTTTGACCCATAACCTAAAAAGAACCAAAATGGGGACACAGCTAAAATCCAACTCTGAACACATCACCACTGAAGAAGCCATTGGTCACAAGTCGACCAAGGAATAAGGTACAAGTACCTTAGTACTAGGTAGTATGTTAACTGGGCTGATTCAAACACCTTGACTTTAAGTGACTGATGAGAACCGAACCAGGAGTGTTGGCATTTCAAAAATGTTGCGTCCTCAATGTTTTTGACCTCTCATGGAGTGGTCAAAAATAAAAGCAAACAAAACAAAAATAAAATAAAAACAAAAATGATAACAAACTCCTGCGTGGAGTACGTCATAACTTTGGAGATGTCCTTGGTTCATGCGAGCTATTCTCAATGAATTTGGATTCCCGGCTGTAATGGTCGATAATCAATGGGCCACAGAGTGACTCTTAATGGTAAGACCAAGAGCAATGGGGAAAGTCCAAAATAATGGGCCCAAAAACCTTCCATAGTTTTGTAATCGTGAACCCACAGTTCTGGTATGGTTAATTAAGGGGACAAATGCCCACCATCTTTTGCATATTGGGCCCCTGATTACACGAAATAGAATTTGGTGAGCCTTAACCCAAAAGCTGTTGCCAACCTATCATTCAATTATTACCAGAAGATGACTCGATAGTTGTAGGAGTAATAATTGGAATTCAGCTTAGTTCGAGTAATGTCCTTCTTTTGTCTAACTCCAACAGTAATTGATTAGTGCTTTACCACTCTGTGCTTGGTTTACGGATATTGAGGATGTGGGAAACGTTCTCGATTAATGGGTTTGAGAGGAGTCAGCCCCAAGGTCTGTTTATTGAACCCTTTCCAGGTTTAAAAACTTACACTCGCGGAAGGTTCCTTGAGAAACTAATGTGAATTAGTAATTCCACGGGGATGCAAACACCAAAGAACTAACTTATACTGACGAGAATTTAATAAGCATTTTAGGGAATTTATGAGGGAAAAAGAGTTTCCACTTCTCAAATCTGG
Organism: Tigriopus japonicus; assembly: GCA_010645155.1. NCBI lineage: Eukaryota > Metazoa > Arthropoda > Copepoda > Harpacticoida > Harpacticidae > Tigriopus > Tigriopus japonicus. The sequence continues at coordinate 336,182 of CM021315.1, forward strand.
ATAGAGGGTTGCAATGAAATAGGAACTCTTTGTTTTGTACGGTAACAAACCAAGCCACGTTTTTTTCTGCCGCCGAGGAAGACTCTGATTAACAAAATGTTCTTGTAATTTCAATCAGTTGAAGGAGGAAACTGTGCTCTGAAATTACTTTTGGAATTGGATAGATTTCATTTCATCAAGACTCTTCTTTGATGCCTTTAAAACGCAACTTATGAACTACAAAACTCGAGCACCAAGTAATGATTTAGCACAGTCCAACTTAACTACTTAATCACGTTATCACCTGCCTTTTCGTACTAAGCTATTTGAGAATGTTCATTTGTGCTGTAGATTGTGAGTTGCTGAGGGTACCAGGAAATGCGTGTAAAATAGTCATTCTTTAGTTTAACCGAGTTTGCACTGCCTTCTTTTAACCATCATTTCAAACCTCTCAGTATCTCATCTATGAAAGATTTTTTATCCTGGAGGGTGTTTTGAACCGAAAAAGGAAGTGTAAGAACTTGTCAACAAAATGCCATTTTTCCACAAAAAAACATTGAAGAAAGAGAAAGTAACATTTTGTTTCCTTTGCTTTAATGTGGATATTCCTTCAATTTCAAAATTTTCAGACTTTAGCCATTGAAGCCACTATCGACACCACCCTAATGGTGTTAGTTTTTCGATAAATATTTGCTCAAGGCCATCCAAACAGTTGTCTGTCTGTCTTTCCTTTGGTTTTTGACATTTGTTTGCTTTCTGTGTGAGATGGATTATTCATTCAATGCCACTTGACATCTGTTTGGTCCTCATTTTACATGTGGCGTTGGAAATCACGCGCTTTAACGCATTAACGTATTTCTAAGACGATCTTAATATTGTTATTTTTTTGCTTTGTAGAACAAAGGCTTAAATGACACAAAAGTTCTTCTTTAGGTTGTTAGAGTTCTGAGAACTCCCAAACTCGAACAAAACCAAATGTCCTCAACTAAATATATCATTTCATTCGTTCTTGAGGGAAGATGTTTTCTATGTTCAGTTGCCAAAGGTAATCAAACGAATATGGATTCCCAAAACTTGAATATATGTAAATTTGTGACAAGACTAGCCATTTCACGATGGCATTTGCGGTTTTATTCGTCATGTCCACATACTGGAGACGCTCTGGAAATATACCAAGACTTCCACTTTTAACGTGTTGCATAAAATATTTTTACCAACTACCACAACATATTCCCTTGCCAAACTTCAATTACTTTAATCACTTTCAGGGAGGAAAAGTGGATCACATCTTTCTTCCAAAAAACCCACTGTATTTTCAATTCGCAAACTTTTTTTTTTTTGGCAAACAAATCAACGTAATCAAACACAGAAAAAAATTATTAGCCATGTTTATCAAGAAATATTGTAACCGTTTATTTCATCAACAAGCACAACTGAGTATAACACACACTTCCATCTCCCTCCTCAACGGATACAGGTTTGCATTTGGGAGATTTTGAAATTCAAATCCACACGCGATCCAAAACAAAAATAAAGGTAGTATTAAATGAAAAGAAATGGTTTTGAGCACAAGATTGGCCACCTCATTTATTATATAGTTTCCGATTTGGAATATACAGTTATTTGCCAAACTGTGACGTGAGGAGGAGGGTTCGAGATTGATTACACTTGTAGCTGTAGTGTAAGAGGGGCTAGAGTAGTGAATGAATGGTATGGGTAAGGACATGTTGCAAAGTATAATAAGGTATGGTTAGGTTAGTCGTTGGATTTGAGAGAGGAGGAAACAATTTCTTTTTTCGGTAGGAGATCTAATCGAATTTTTGGCAGTTGGGCTGGGAAATGAAGTGTCATTCCCAAAAAAAGGATGAAGAGTCAGAAGAGCAATTACAAAGATTAATAAAAATAATGATAATAATATCCTAATAGCAGCACATTTCATGTTTTAGCTTGATTTTGTTGTATCACCAATGGTCGGTCGCACTGCTTTTGAAATGAAGTCTCTGTCTTCGTTGGATCAATGCGGGGTTCGTCACTGAGAAAATCCTTTTTTGATTCATCTTGTTCACTAAAACACCTCATTTTTTCGATTTCTTCATCGACATTTGAATTTGGCAGACACCCTCTATTTATTGACCATCACTATCGCTGGTGGTCTCGTTGCCGCTCTTGTCTGCAAGGAGAAAAACGAGAGAAAGATAAGTCATGCAGCGCCTCTGACGGACTTATGCCCAACTCCAATATTTACATATTCCTTTTTTTGTACTTGACCAGAAAACATCATGGTGAGGTGATCTAAACCCGAGGGGAGTGCAAGCTTACCTGATTTCTTGCCTTGATAGGCATGTCTTCGAAGCCTGTCATAGAGATCATCTTGAGCTTGGGGACCACCACCGCCCTTTCCGTACAATGAGGCATTGGAACTGAATCAAGCAACATACGCCGTTTGACTAAAGTTTAGCCACACACATGTTTATAAAGAGACTAGATAACTCACGTTTCATTGTAGAAATTTGGCATCTCCCAGCCATCCTCCTCATCATCATAGTAATGCGCATAAGTTGAGTGATGGGATGGAGCAATGGACTCGGCATAAGGAGCAGGGGCACCGTAGTAGAAATTCACCTATTGGTTAAAAAATTCCAAGATATTACCATATTGGTAAGGTCAAGTAATGGATTATTTTTCAAATTACCTGTGACCCATTAGCATCTTGAGCAGCTGACAATATCTTCTCTGGTGTTCTACGTGTGCGGTGAGCTCTGACACAGATCATCCAAATGAGAAGGGTCAAGATGATGAGGAAGACCACAAAGCCAGCAATGCCTCCAGCAAAATAGGCAAATGTTGATTTCGTCTCACAATGTTTTCCTGTGAATGATCCTGCACATTGACAGAAGGGATTGCCTTGCTTGTCTTTAAGGCATACACCTTCATTGCGGCAATGATCAGTGCAACGATCTAAAAGGAAAAATGTACATGTTTCAACTAAACAAAAAGAACAGATCGCCAAATCAATGTTTTGCTTACCAGTACAGTCTCCATGAGATCCAGTTCCATTGAAACCAGGTTTACATTGACAAGTGAAGCCATTCGTTTCCTTAATGAAAAGACAGATGGCGTTGTGATCGCAAAGAGCATCCTCTCCTTCAGCAACTCGACACCTAAAAAAAGCAAAGCACGTTTTAAAATCATATCTTTAAAATTATCCTAAGCTCATTATCAATCTCACCTGTTGGTGCATTCGTCTTGACTGATAGATCCCTCGCTCTTGGTGGAAGTGTCTGGTGGACATTCATAGCAATCGGTTTGTTGAGCCTCATCTTGGTAAAAACCTCTGGCACACAACTGGCATTCGTTGACGGTGGAATTCAAGAAAGATCCAGGTTGGCAAATTGGCAATGAGCAATCGCCTTGGGTAGTGGCTCCCGATCGAGAAGTGGTAAAGCCATCAGGACATCTCTCACACGCCAAATGAAGACCTTTGGTACGGAATGTGCCCAATGGGCAGGGTTCACAATTGCCATCCATGCCCAATTGTTTACCATCAGCACATTCCTCACGACATTCATCCACTGAAACGGCTTCCTTGGTCCGAGTAGTGAGTCCAATTCCGCATAGACGACAAGAGAACTTGCCTTCTTCGGGTTGGTATTTGCCATATCCACAAGGACGGCACAGATCCACGATCTTGTCAAAGTATTGACCCACGGGACAACGCTCTTTACATTCTTCGACAGTGGTTGAGGACATGGTTTCTGTCACACCAGTCTTGCCTTGGAATTCAGGACATTGCTGACATTGAAGTTGGCCCGTTTCCTTGTTAAATGTTCCCAATGGACAAGGGGAACAGGACTTTTTCTTTTGGTGGAAGAAGCTTCCTTTGGGACACGGGACACAGTCGTTGTCCACAACAACCTCGCCCTTGTTGCAGGTAAACTCCTCGTCAATACTGAAGCTACTCTTGTCCAACTGGACATTGGGGAGAGTGGCACTCACATTGAGCTTGTTCTGTTCCAAAATGATGGATTGCAGAAGACGTTCGATTCTTTCGCGCTGACCGGCGTCATTGGTGACTTCGTCGTTATCAATTGTGGGGAGACTGATTTCAAGTTGATAAGCTTGGTCATCGTTGTTACGGTTACCAATCTGTCTCTTGATCCTAGTTGGCTCATTTCCATCTGATGAGGGTCTGCGGTTGCAGTTGATGTTGATACCAAGATCCTTACACTCGTCCTCTTTGAGGTTGTTACAAGAGCTCAGATTCCATTCCTTATTCAATTCCTGGAGGGCACTGATGATTCGCTCCTTGAGCACACCCTTACCAGCATCATTACAAAGGACATCGGTCAAATAATCCAACTTGATCTTAAAAATCTTCTGAGCAGGTTTGGTCTTGGAACAAGCAGGATAGACAAATGGAGCTTGGGAGTCTTCAGCATTAGGATTGGGTCTCCAGAAGCCCTCGGCTCCACATGTGTAGAACTGGGGGACATCCTGCGAGAACTTGAGTCCATCTTCACAAGAGATTCGGCAAACTTTGAATCGGCCCCCTGGGCCCCAATCTTCGCAAGATTGACTGCCACCCACTGGCGGATCCAAAGGAGGACAGAACGAGTTCAAAACATAGATCTTGAAGGCGCATTGAGCCGTGTTTCCTGCCTCGTCATAAGCGACATAAGCCACATCATAGGTTCCCCATTGAAGCGCTTGGCCAGGTTTCAAACCTCCTTTGTTGATGACTTTATCCACACGGACATTATCCGCAAATATGGGTTCGTCCCAGTTCACAAAGGCCGATCCATTGGACGTGGCCACCCAGATGTCTCCAGGAGGACAGTATTCCACGGTTGGAGCAATCTTGTCCTTTTCAAGTACCTCACATTCCTCACCACTATATCCTGGAGGACAAGTCATGGATCCACACACGGAAGGCATGATTCTTTCCACTCCACCAATGGTCTTGTCATATCCAGACCATCTCAGGATCAAGCCAGGGAATAGAATGGGCGCAGATCTGCAGGATTTGACCTGTCGAGGAATGTCAGTTCCAGCATCAAGAGCTCGTTGCCAAAGCTGGACCTTGGTCAGCTTGCCATGGAATCCACTTTCCGTTCGGGTGACTCTCTTATCCTCGCTCTCAGTTGAGCCAAGAGTTACATATCCAAATTCGTGAGGAATGGCCAAACCGACACCATATTGTTCCCGTTTGTCGGCAATCAGACCATCGGAGACCAAGGTCAATGTTCCAGTAAAGCCGGTCCAAGTGACGGCAATGTGATGCCATTGACCATTGGCAATTGGAACATAAGCAGGGAATTGCAAGAACACAGACTGGACTTGACCTTCAAAGAAATTGACGTACACGCCAGAATTTACAGCTTGAAGGATGACTCTTCGGTTGTTTGGATAGAACTCAGAGCTGCAAGAGGTAAAATCAAGTCAAATTATTTATCGCAATACCAAATTGCGTAGTAATAATAAAACACCTACTCGACGGCATAAAGGGTAAAGTAGGTTCCAGTTTCCCCTGGGGTATCAAATTGAACCCACAAGCCCACTGTAAACTCCTCAGGTGTTCCAAGAACAAAAGGCACCACCAAAGAGGCAGAGCTGGATTTGCTCTCATCAGTGAAATGAAGGTCATAATCGATCTGGATGGTCTTTCGACAGTCCTCGCCAGTCAAATTGAACGGGCATCGACAATAAAAGTCATCAGTCAAATCAATACACGTGGAAGCAGGGGGACATGTGCCCGGCCGACAATCATTGATGTTCTCTTCGCAGTTTTGACCAGTGTAACCAGGTGGGCACACACACTGATAACTGGGTCCGTTATCCACACAAGTGGCTCCATTCTCGCAAACATTGGCAGCACAAGCATCAAACTCGAATTGGCATCCAATTCCGGTGAAATCCGGTGAACACGTGCAATTCAAATCTGAGCCATAATCCCGACAGAAACCACCGTTCATGCAAGGCGACCCGATACATCTCTCAGGAGCTGTTTCACATCGCTTGCCATCAGTGCCCTTGGGACAACTAGAAAGAGCATAGCCATTAATATTCTAACTCCCCTGTATAAGAAATTGGGCGTGGTTTCTTTTTGAGAAGCATACTTACACACAGAAGAAGTCTTGGAAGAGGTTGATACATTCAGCGTTGTTTTCGCAAGGATCACTATCACAATATCCTATGTCGCTTTCACACCTTTCACCCGACCAACCCGATGGACAAGAGCAAACGAAACCACCCACCTATATAGCAAAGAATCAATTAGATACTCTTCTATTAGACCTTTTGAACAAATTAGGACTTTCCCCAATGAACTGACCAATCGAATAAACCCAAAGCAATATTTCCTATTATTTTACGAAACTTATTCTAAAATGAATGACATTGCAGATTCTTAAAAAAACATGGACCACGCATATATGTTTTGTTGCAGAAGAATTCATGATTAGAATCAATTTTCCATAGTTCAGGAACCATATTCTTGTTCCATTAACAAGGGGATTTTTAATGAGTTTGGACAGAAAATTTAAGGCAGATATTTTACATTAAATTTTCAGCATTTTAATCAGAATTTGTGTTCATTGTTCAATGCCTAGCTGACGATTAAATCTTGATTAAAAATCTATAAATATACCTATGACACTTAAAGCCCGATTTTCAAGCTCCGGGGAAACAATTTATTTATGCATCATTTTTGTTCTAAATTCATCAATTTCTTCAATATGCACAAACATTATCTTTGTTTGAAGACAGTTTCAATGATCTCGCTTTAATGGAAACCAAAAACTTTGTTTTCCTGCTTGTTTTGAATTGTGATGATTTTAATTATTCAAATAATTCAGATTAATACGGATCAATTCATCCTTAATCCACCTCTTTGAAATCCAGGAAGCCCTACATAGATGCTTCTATTTACCTCATCGCGGCAAGTGCCTCCATTCATGCAAGGGTTGGAAGCACAGTCATTGATGTTGATTTCACACGTGTCTCCTTTGAATCCTTCGCGACATTCACATTCGAATTTGTTGTCCAAATCCAAGCAACGAGCAGTTCCCGTGGGATCGCACAAGTTTGAAGCACATTCATCAATGGCTGCTTCACAAGTCAATCCGACGAAACCAGGACGACAATCGCAGAGGAAACCGTCTTCTGAATCTGAGAGCAATCGGAAAATCCATAACATTGAGATGATACAATATGAAATCAAGTGATGGTTGACTTACTGGTACAAGTTCCACCATTCTGGCATGGTTCTGAGGAGCAGTAGTCCATTCGATGTTGGCATTTCTTGCCCACAAAACCAGGTTCACACACGCAATTGAAGTCGTCAATCTCGTCGATACATTGGCCATCATTTTCGCAGGGATTGGTGAGGCAATCGTCCACATTTACTTCACACATCTCTCCTGTCCAACCAGGGTTGCAAATGCACCTAATAGTGACAATGATTTTCAAAAGTTATAATCCGTCAAATCATGTTTAAGACAATTATGCTTACTCGTATTTGAAGATCTTGTCCACACAGAATCCATTGAGACATTGATGATCCACGCAAAGGTCAATCTTTTCCTCGCAACGCTTTCCAGTGAATCCTTGCGGACATTCACAAGCAAAATCATGGACCAGGTCAGTGCAATTGGCACCCAACAAACAGGGGTTTTCGGCACAATCATCGATATTGACCTCACAATGGATGCCTTCCCAGCCGTTGGGACATTTACAAACATATCGTCCCTGTTGGAAGCTTTCACATTCACCTTCATTTTGACACGGATTTTCGCTACAAGGATCCACGGTGACGTCGCAATTCTCGCCCTCATAACCTGATCGGCAAAGGCAAGTGAAGTTCCCTGGACCAGGTTCGTTTTTGCACATGGCACGCTCAGGACAGGGGTTGCTATCACAAGACGATTCTTCCTCAATACATTGGAGACCAGAGAAACCGGGTTTGCAATTGCATTGATAGCCTTGGGGAAGGTCAACGCATTCACCATCGTTGTAACACGGGTTACTGGCGCATTCGTTGACGTCGATTTCGCAACGGTCTCCCGAGAAACCAGTGGGACAGAAGCACTTGGGTCGATGGTTCACCGCAACGCAAAGGCCGCCATGTTCGCAGATTCCCTCCGGACAATCAACATCTTGGCACTCATCCTTGGATGATGTGCCAACGCCTAGGGTCTCTTCAGTGGTATGACATTCAAAGCATTGTCGTTGACCAGAGAGGGGTTGGAAAAAGTTTGTGGGACAAGGAGCACAAGGAGCCAATCCAGTGTCTGAGTAGCTTCCAGGAGGGCATTTGGCTCGGCAATCTTCCACAGCATGTGCGCCAGGTTGGAAAGTGAAAAGCTCCTCGGGGCATTGGGTGCATTCTTTGAACCCATCAAATGGAGGCTCTCCAGAGTAGCTGTTGTGAGGACATTCCAAACAGGGAACCAAACCAGTGGGGCTGTACGTTCCAAATCCACAAACAGGAACGCAATCGGTTTCGCTCTTGGAGCCCTCATCTTGAGTCCATGTTCCAGCAGGGCACTTCTTGCACTGTCCTTGGCGAGCTTCATCTTGGAAAAAGCCTTTGGCACAAAGAGTACAGCTCTCTTCACCTTGACCAGCAAAGAAGCCAGCAGGGCACTCCAAACAACGAGGAACATCAGAGGCTCGGATCTTATTAAGAACCTCACCCACTTGACAGACGAAACCTCGATCTACATTGGAGCGAAGGGCTCTCAAAGATGGGCAGTTCTCTTCATCGCCAGGAATTTCCAGGAGGTCGGCAATTAGCTCATTGGTACGTTGAATTGACAAATCAAAGATCAAATCATGGGTCTGACCACAGAGGTCATAGACGCGAGGTTGGGGTAAGACAGGCGTGACCATCATGGTGTAGATCATGTCCAAGATATTTTCGCCGCTCTTTTGGGATTTGGTGGGCTTGAACATGACTTGAATATCCACGCCGCCACTTCCTGCTGAGCATCTCTCAGTCAAGACTTGTCCAAGGGCCTCTTTGTATTGCTCAACATTGTCGATATAGAACTGAGCACACTCATCAGAGATTGCTCCATTTCCACGATAGGTTATGGTGGCAGCCACGTCGTAGGTCGATAAAGTGGTATCTTCAGAGACACAATCAGGGACGACCCCACTGGGAGACCACGGGGAGTTGTCTTCGCAAGTGAAAATCTTCTCTTGAGCCCCATCCGTGAATCGATAGCCAGTCTGGCATGTGGCTTTACATTCATGGCCATTATTGGGAGTCTGGATGCATTTGATATCGCCGTACACGGGTTTCTGAAGCTCCCAAGCTACGCAGGGAGTGGGCTTGACAGCCACTTGGAAGTAACATTGAGCTTGGTTGCCTACGAGATCTCGAGCCACAACCGTGACATTCTCATAGGATCCAGTGCGAATGGTAGCTCTCTCAGGAGTGAAGGTGACAGTCACCTCTCCAGATGGATCACTAGCGTTGACTTGGCCTCGTAGCTTGAGGAAATCAATCTCATACGACTCATCCTCTTCGACTAATTCAATGACGAAAGATTGGGGACACTTCAAGGTGGGTGGGGTGTCATCTGGAACGGTGATGTTGACTTGACAAATGGCTACATTTCCATCAAAGTCAAATGCGTAGTATTCAACCATCATGTCTTCGAATGTGGTCATGGGCATGGAGAAGCCATCGGTTCTACCAGCAGCAGTAATGGAAACAATTTCCATTCGAGCTATGGCACCCGAATTGTCGCGAGCAATGGGTTGAGTGAAATTGATCTGTTTGAGCCCAGTGGAATCTTTTTGGACCACGATAGGGTAAGTGGGACAATTCAAAAATGCAGGAGGTTCATTGTCCACGCAGACTGGATAGCCATTGTTGAATCCCAGATGAAGAGGTTCAGTGGGGTCCACCTCACAGCCCATCAATTCGAATTTCAAGCACGGGTTCTCATCGTAACTAACAATACCTAAGATGACATATCGGGCTTGAACACTCAATGGGAGCGTGATCATAGCGAGTTCTCCATAGTTTCCAGGATCGCGAGCCGTCAAGTTGAAGTTGGGGAAATAAACCACGTAGTTGTCCTCTTCGCGTTCCTTATAGAAGAATCTGATTTCAGTAGGTCGTCCCACAACATCATCGGTGATCACACCCTTGACCAGAATGGCCTTGATTCGATGAAGATTGCCCAAATCCACATTGACATAAGTGAAAGCTTCTTTCTTGCCGCACCATCCAGTCACACTATTCAATCGCGCATTACGGGCTTCGTAGTTGCCGCGCTCTGATGTAGCGTTAATGGCGCTGTCCGGAATCTTTCCAGAGGTGATTCCCAAAGGAGTCACGATCTTACATTCAGGTTGTTCCACACATTCAACGGGTGCAGGATTGATTGGAATGTACCCTTCTTTGGAACATTGGAACTCAACTTTGGATCCTTGTTCGTAGCTCTGGGCAATCTGAACGCCATCTGGAGGGCGACGAGGATCTTCACAAACAGGTCCCTCACATCTCATATCGCCAAAATCCCAAACACCATTCTCCTGGCATCGCACAATGTTGTCATTCTTGGAAGATTGGCCAACCAATCTGAAAGCCTCATCCTTGCATCCAAAGAAGAAGGACGCTTGATAGCGAGTATCCACAAAATCTCCATAGTCCGCTCCAGGGATTGGAGGTGGGACTCCACAATCAATTCTGGGGCACAATGGTTCAGATCCAGAGAGCCAGTATTCTGCTTGGCCTGGGATAGGGTTGTAGACACATTGTCTGAATCCTGAAGTGGCAGTGTTCCTCAAAGGTCGTCCAACTTGGTCACAAGCTAAAGTTACGTTGTTCTTGAAGGGCAGCATTGGACTCTCTCCATCTTCTTTGATTACACGAAGTCCCTCTTCCTCATTGTCTTCCAGGTAAGGGCATTGAGCGTAGTTGCAGGCGGGAACTGTTCCATTCCATTCACCAGCCGAGGTGCAAATTAGACTAGGATTGCCCTCAATGACATAGCCAAAATCACACATGAAATGAACCATGTCGCCAAATCGGTAAGTCATTTGAGGCGCTAAGATCTTGCCATTTTCAACTTGGGGTAGAGGTGGACAAGACTTGGGCACACAAGTCTTGTTGAACCGGTAGGTATCGCCATCACGCAATCCTGTCTCGCCATCAGCCAAAAAGTAGTTGGAGGTGCCGTCTTTGGTGAACAGCTTAAAGCCAACGTTGCACATGCAACTGTATCCGCCAGGGTTATTCAGGCACTTTTGCTGACATCCGCCATTGTTTTCCAAGCATTCATTGACATCATTGCAAGATTGCTTTTGACAACCCATGACTTCAAGGCGAAGACAGGGATTGTTGGTGTAATTGAAGATATTTAATCGGAGATATCGAGCTTCAATGGCTTGAGGCAAGTTCATTACGGACATAGAAGCACCATCCAGGACCCTGAACTCCACGGGAGACCGATCAATGTTGCGGAACTCTTTCATCTTGTCGCTCAAGTCATTGGTGTATTGAAGTCTAATAGCAGTGGGGAAAGCCAATCTTCCGTCGTGTCGCTTGACACCCTGCGTTCTGAATCCTCGAATGACGGTGGGAGCCTTCAAGTCGATGATCACATAGTTACCTGTGTTGAACCCAACAATCGTGGAGGTTCCGCACCAGCCCAACTCAGAATTGAGTCGAATCTGACTCTTATCGTAACCCTCTTCAGAGCCAGAGACAATAATGCCATCATCAGGGATTCCTCCATCAGCCAGGCCCAAGTCAAGGACTGGTCGACACTCCAAGTTGGGTTCAAATCCCTTTCGACACTTGCAATGGTGAGATCCAGCGGTGTTTTCGCATTCGGTGGACTTGAAGTCGCATTGGAAAGCGTCACATTCGTTCTTGTCCTCACATCTGGGGACGTTCTCAAAGGTCTGGTTGCCTCCACACGTGATAATATTGGTGCCAATACGGTTGTATCCTCGATGACATTCCACTCGAGCTTGATCCCCATAGAAATAATCGAGGTTCTTATCCATGATGAATCCGTTTTCAATCTCGGGGAACACGTGACATTGCATTCGAGTGCAAGTAGGAACCTCAGATGACCAAGAGCCGTCACTTTGGCATAGAAGAACGGGAAGACCACTTCTTTCGTAGCCTTCATCGCATTCATACCGCACAACAGTACCGTAGTTCAAACCACGACCTGCCAGAACCTCGGCTCTTGCGTTTTCAACCTCTTGTAAAGGCGGGCATTGGCTCGCTTGGCACACGGGCAAGTAGCTCCATGCCCCATCTGGGTTGCAAATGATGGTCTCAATAGGTTGTCCACTTGAAAAGCCGAACCCCGCGTAACATTGATAGGAAGCGGTGCCTCCATAGCTCACATTGGTAGCTGCCACGGCGAATCCGTTGTCGATTTGAGGTACAGGACCGCAATACACTTCCTGGCATTTGGGGATGTAGTCCTGAGACCATTTTCCTCCTTGTAGACATTCCGTAAAGATCTCTTCTACTCCGGTGGCGAATACTTGACCCTCGGGACAAGAGAATTTAGACATAGAACCAAAGACGGTGTCCACAGTGGCTCCAATTGCACCTAAAATGAATCGCATCAAGTGTCACAACAATTTCTTGCCTTTCACCCCCTAAAATTGTGCCAAGATTGGCAACCCTTACCTGCCCCAGGTTGCAAGGTAGGACAATCGGCCGAGAAGATGGCCTTGAATCCCATGGCATTCTGGAGCGAATCAGATTGGAATCGAACGTGCAATTCGCCAGAATCTGCCGACAACATCATTTGAGGCGTCTCACGACCGTAGAAGCCATCTTCCGGATGGAGTGCTAGTCCACCTTCACCATCGAATACCTGGAATGTCAAAGCAGTCATCTCTCAGAGGAGTTCAGCTCATATACGGTATGGGGATCCATTCGAATCCCAGTTACATCTTGATTATGCCCTATCAGAACCCCGAATATCGTCATCAAATCGCAATGAAACACCACATGGCTGAGTTCCTGTCAGCTATGGTTTAATGGGTGCCAAACATAGTAGGGATCTGGTTCATTAGTTCGTCAATGCTCGCTCAGTTCGAGGAAGAAACTTTCAAATCCGATCCAAATCATCATCACCCATAAAGCAAGCTTTGAAAGTGAAGCCTTTACAGTGTTGGCGTGTACACTCATAGCTCTACGTGGTCGCTTGAAAGAATCTAAGGGGAAAATGAATTTCAATGAGCTCAAGAAGCCCTCCTCATGCTCTGCTGGTCTGAGTTAAATTCAATGGAGGAGAGAAATCTCAATTCCTAATATTGCATGCCTTTACAGTCGAACCTTACCAAGTGACTGGAAAATCCAAACTTATTAAGCTGTTCTTCAAACTCAAAAAAAGTGCCTGAATCATAACAGGTTCTTTCAAAAAGTGTTAGTCACTGTAATTGTGAGATCGTTTCAGGACTAAAACGAGTTTAATCGCTTGCAAGGCACGATTCAGATCATGCAAATGTCAAAAGAGGAACTTGGAAATGACCGAAACAAAAATATTAAATTCGAGGTTTTGTCCATGCTGAGAGAACATTTCTAGCAATTCTGGTTCCTTTTCCTCTATTTCAGTGAATGCCCTGATTTTAAGCAACAGTTAGCTTGTTGCTGTCAAATTGCTGCTCTCAATTTTACTTGATTTTCACGTTTCAAGGCTGATTTTGAAAGAGAGAAAAGAAAGAACAGCTCTCACATTTTTAAATGCGTTGCAGCTTTTCCAAATATGCCGTATCAAGACTAAGGATCTTCTTTTCCCTTGACGAGCTTTGACACACTTTTTTTGTCTCTCCATTTATAAAAGGGAACTCTCTCAAACCGGATCCGTTGGTTGGCCAGACACAACCGAAACAACGGATTGCTTGAGAAAGCGATCAAGTGATTGAACCCAACGACCGAGGGTTTTCAAATATTTGATTGGGTCATCGGCCTGTTATGTGTCGGGAAAAAGTTTTTTTTTTGTTAAAGTGTGGGCCGCATACCGAAATTGCTCACAAAAAGATTTGGAGTCGAAATGAAAACCGTGAGCATACATACTCTACAACAGGCCTATTTGACGTAATCGTGTTGACAAGATCTGTCTTTTTGCCTCGAATAATTGCGCTCTACAAGTTCAGTGGAGCAAACAAGAATGCTGAAGAAGACTCATTTGAATCTTGTGTGCTTGAGTGAGGAGACGAGTCGAAATTATTTCACACACTATTACGTGCTTCTTTCCACCTCTCATGAACGTGGTAAAATATCATAGTTAATCTTCATTCAAGTTCACGGAGGAACGAAATGGTGCAGCAGAATCGGGAGCAAGAAGGGGGTTCGTCATGGAATCAAGTTCAAATCAGGTTATTTCGCCTACATCCACCTGTGCAAAGCAAAGTGCACACATGTACATTACTCACGCACTCCTCGAGCTCGCTATAATCCAAGCTAAGATTCGAGTGTCTTCTCGTATGAAAAAGGTCGTGCTCAAAAAGCCGACTCGTCCGTGGTAGAAGAAAAAAAACATGGCTGTGTAACTTTCACCCTGAATGGCGCGCTCAGGGTTGCCGACATTTCGAGGGAGAGAGTGGCAAAAATGGCTGCTTTACAAGACGCAAAGAAGCTTCAGGCGAGCCTGAGACGCCTGCCAGGACATTTCACTTGGACAAGAGTACATCCATTCCAAACCATTCATGCAAAGCTTCAAGAAATCACGGACAACTGGATCAATTACAAACCGATCCATACATATTAGACGTCGAGTGATCTTTTTTTGGCACCACTCGGATTAATCGCCATTGGCCAAGGAAAACTGGAGACTAATGCTCCCATCAATTTTTCTGAATGACTCTTACCTGAACACGGTCGCTCTTGTGGACATCCATGTTTTGGAACACCATCGAGATCCGCCCTTTGGTGGGATGCCTCACGCGATAAATGCATTCCTGATTGTGCGGATACGGGGCAGATCCAAAGGCGGGCGAGGTGAAAGTACCGTTGTGTCGGTTGATGGTGACATCACAACCTTCGTGGTATTTGATGTGGAAACCGCGACGGGAATCGGCTTGATTGGTTTGGATGTAAACATAGAGCTTATGTCCGGTCGACACGATGAATTGGGGGTTGTCACTCTCGACACCGCTCAACTTGGCCAGGACTCGATCGTTGGGACCGGCACCATCGCGAATCAAAACAAAGTCCCTCTCGGGCTCCATTTCTAGATCTTTGATCTCCAAAGTAATCACCTTGCCTTGGGACGCACTGATGGTGTACAGACATTCAAGACCACCTGGGTATTCTCCGGGATAGTTGGGTGATTTCATATCCTACAAAGGATAACCATCAGGTTTTTGATCCTTCCAGGAAAAGTCTTACAAAAATCATACCTGTGACGATGAGGTAGCGACGAGGTCTCCCCCGCAAGTCTGGGCCTCGGTCCTCCACGAGGCTCGGAAGCCGTTTTTCTCCACAGATCCGTCAGTCTTAAACTTGATGACCATGAAATTGGAAGCGGAAACGTAGGTTTTGGAGGTGTATTCGTCATTGAGACCGGAGAGCGTGGCAATGTTGACAGCTGTGTCTTCGGTTCGTCCTCCGCCCAAGATTTGAACCGTGTCGAAGTTCTTTTCGGTATCGAATTCGGAAAACTAGATAGAGGAAAGAGGACATTGTCAACAAGTCTTGGGTAAGTTTCTAAATTTGGCCACATTTGAAGTGAAACCAGCCAAAATTGGCAAGAGCGAGGGACCATTTCATTAACACTCTCAAAGAGTCTTTCGTCTCAGGAGGAACCTATTGAGCTCGAGTTAAAGCGAGTCGACACATTTCTTTTTGTTTGGCAACCAAGCCCCAAACTAAAAGCCCATCTTCACTTTTGACCTACTCTCTCAATGAGCGAGTGAGTGAGTGAGTGGCGTTTCCCAAGGAAAATCCATGCTTATTGCTTGCTCACAAATACATCTTTTCGTTATCTAGTGGGAAAGATCTCCCTGAAAGATGATTGGACTTGTGTGTTTAAAAATGAGCCGCCAACTGTCATCGGCTCATAAAATGGGCACGAACATCCTTCCTCCACGTCTAGTCAACTCGCTTGCATGCAATTTGGGAGGTCCATCAACGATCCGCTCAGGGAAATCAATTCTCAATATATTCAAACCGATCCTTCAGGCTGTGAGCAAGTTCCAAAAATTTCTCCAACAATGTTTTACATTGCGGTGCATCCAAGTCATGAAAGTTTTCTCGGATTGCATGTCATCTGTTTGGTTGTTAACGAACTTGGTTAGATCTATGGCCAATGTATTTTCTAGATGTAATCAAACAATCAAGCTCTTTGCACTGTCCGTCATTCAAACATTGGTCAAGGAGGGTTGATCTCGGTGTAGGGGCACTTGAGTTGTCTGCGCGCTGGTTGGAATTTCTTTTCCCAGAAGAGCCAGGATTGACCTCCGAGCAAGTGCTTCCAACCAAGATGAGGGTCGCCCTCTACTGAAAGTTTCTCTCTCACTCGCCCATCATGACATTCCAACACTCAGAAATAGCCCAGGTTACTCTTGTGTGCCGCAACTCAATCGCTTTCTTTGGGATGGCGAAGGGGGGAAAATCATCGTACTTACGTACGGACGTACTCGTACATAGCTCGAGTGAAAGTAAGATCTAGGTTGGGATTGGATTCTCTTGTCTCTCTTTTTACCGATCCTGGCATTCACTTACATTCATGACGGGTCAAGAAGGGTTAGATACCAAGAGAAATGACTGAGAAGTTTGGGGTTGGGATTGGACAAGATTAGCGATATCCTCAAGGTCGTTTTTTTTTGGGGGGGGAGGGGGATTTTTCAGGTCATTGCGCGTGATTGCAAAACAGTTTTTATGGGGGAATAGAATTTGACGCCACGGGATTACTGGTTTTCCTTGAGCAGCAATGTCAGGTGACTTGATTTCCTAAGGGTGCACTCGACTTCCAAATTTGGACCTTTTTCACTCTCAAAACTCACCCAAATATGTGACATTCTTGAGATGAGTATCAATCGGATGCAATGAAAATAAAATGCCATAATGACGACTTCATGAAAAGGTATGCTTCTACAACTCTGACCGTTCGTTTGCATTTGATATCAAAGTTTGAGAGCAATTGTGTGGCCGCCAATTGAAAGTGTGCGAAGCCAAAAAGTAAGCACGACATTGGTGCATTCTCTTCGGGTCAAAGCTACTTTAGCAAGAACGCGCATTTGTGCGGAATCCCTGTTCATGAATGACCTATGGAAGCCCTCGTCTTATTTCTAAACCTCTCTCTTGCGAAATGTTGGCCAGCTCGTCGTCCAAGTGTCCATTCAAGTCATCCTTCTAAATGACTAAATAGAGCATCGAAGAAAACCCTAAGCATCACTCACCTGAAGCACGATATTGGTGCCACGAGGTCCTTCCAATGTCCATTTGCAGTCCGAGAAGGGTTCATATTTGCTGGGATAGCTGGGGGATTGGATGATATCGCCCGAGGATTCTAAATGAAAATGGCACCGATCCGGGCAATTGAGCTAAGAAAAACAAAAACGGTTGTACTTTTGTTAGTGTAGGGTATTTTTCAATGGGACATTTACCTCGTCTGAACTGTCCCCGCAGTCGTTTTGGCCGTCGCACACGAATTCGTTATTGACGCATTTGCCATTGGAGCAGTGATAGGTTCCAATGGGACAAGCGGGGATCAAACACATGAACGGCATCAAGGCCTCACAAGTGGTCAGCTCCCATTCTTGCTTGCCACCGCTGCCGGTTTTGAGCACGGAGCGGACACATTTGCCATCCATAACATCGGGTTGTTCCAAGGCCCAATGGCCGTAGTACTGTGAGATCTGGTGGCCGGCATCCGCTTCCAACGTGTTGGTTTGGAGCTCATTATAGGCCTGGAGCCCAAGCCAATACCCGGGGGCTTCAGATGTGCCATCCTCTTGGGCCAGTTCAGCCAGATATTCGGAGGCCAGGTCGGCGGTGAAGTTATTTTGTCGGAACGATTCCACACTTGCTAACGAACTTCCATACCTATGAAGGAAGGAATCAGAGAACCAAATGAAGCTGGCACATTCTCGTACTTCATTCACCCCGTTTGAATGTGAGTAATGGCAAATAGCTATGTGGGGATTGTTTGGCAAGTGCCAATTCATCTTGTAAATGACTCAGTTGGAGGCGGCGGGCGGGATGAGAGGTTCGGAAGAGCTGGAAATGGTTACAAAATCGTCCTTCTCTTTTGTAACAGGGATGTGAGGTCAATTAAGCTCCTTCTCGTTCGTAGTGCGTACACCGGTAAGTGAGGAGGAGCATGAGACGTGCTTGTGTGAACCATCTTTTCGGGAGATCTATCTATACCTTGATGCACACACTCACAAGTTAGACGGTTGGTTGGTTGCATTACAGATTGCTCAGGTCTTGCATTGACGCTCATCAACACGAAAACCCCAAATTGAGTTTCCACATTCCTTTACCTCCGCCCAGTGGAAGCCTCTTAAAACGGGATTTCGTCTCATGCTATGTCCGTTATCATTTTCTCGGAACGACGACGACGACGACGACGACAACGACACATTTCAAGACTCTTTTTTAGTATTAATGATTGGCAAAAAAGGAAAAGGAAAAGAAATGGGCCTCAAAGATTAGCATCTTTCAAATTGATGATATAAGGCTCGGCTATAACCTTGACGATCAGAAACGTCAGAAATGAAGATGGTAACCTCGACCGAGGTCAGGGTGTGAATCCATTGTCCTGAAATCAGGTTTCAAATCTCCCTCTTGACCATTTCTATGCACCATGGGCAGGCATTATTTGAAGATGGCTCAGAGCCAAACTTGGGGTCCTTGAGCGAAATTTACAGACTTAATTCTCGTTTGCCATTCCATCCTTGAATAGGTTGACAATGGTTCTTTCAAACACATAGTGATTAAACCCATCCTTATAAGATCAAGCTAGTCTCAGAAAGGGATGAGTTGTCAAGTATTCAGGGACCCGGAAAAATGCTCGACTACCTATTTTTGAAACCTTGAGGTTTCCCCCTCCCCGTTTCAAAGCCACAGCTCGAGATCTTATCGTTTTGATGTTGATATTTGTCCTTTCGACCATGTTTGAATGTCTCGCGGGTAAGATCGTGCACATTGGATGAGGGAAATGAGAATGATTAGAGATCGATTTCAATGGCCATCTCATGCCGTCCCCATCTGGGCCAATGAGTCAAGACAGAGTATAACAAACGACGATAATAATCTCGAGAAAATCGTGCCGAGTCAATTGATCATTGCGATGCAATCCTCGAAAAGAATCGAAGAGCACTTTGAGTGTGCACTTAGCCGTAATTTTGGGAGGGAAATTATAAATGGCACACTCTTCAAAAGATGGCGAGAGAAACTTGTTGAGCAAATCACCAGGATAAGGGTGATAATTAAACGCGGAAATCAGGGAGAAAGTTAACCACATCTCACCTTAATGTAAAACAAATTGGGAGGAATCTATTGTGATCCTTTTGGAGGCAGTGGTGGGTTTATTCGTTTCATGTTTCTCAATCTAAAAGGTGCCATTGTGTGGTTTGTTTAGTGCCTCTATATTTTGCACGCGCCCACTCGCTTCAATTTATTGGTTGAATTAATGCAGTAGACCTTGGATAATTGGAATGCACAAGATATCATGCTCTTGTTTACGAAGTACGGGGACTAAAGATCTTCATTGTTATTCATTCAATGAGGTTCCGTTGTTTCCTCTTTGGTTACTTCCGAGTCTTTTTTTCAAATCTTGACTCCTTCATAAATTCTCAAACAGATTAAAGAAACTGGGTCAAGAAAGTGGTTACATAATCTATGAATCACTAGCTGAAATTAGGCCAAGCTCATGTATAAAATGTCAAGATGCCTCTTAGCCCCAGATAAACTCCCTTTTGCTATTTCTGTCTTTTTAAGAAGGGATAACTTCTTGTGCATTTGAAAAGGACGCAAAAGAGAGAGAGAGAGAGACCAGCGAATACGTAGACATAGTAAAACGAAGCGAAGATGGGAAAATCAGTTGACAGCCCGAAGCCTCTCTTAGATGACGATGGTTCTGGTTCTCTTCTATTCTTTGGCATGAATGTGTAGCCCGATGGAGGTTATTGACACCACCATCAAACAAGCTCATGCTTGCTCACGCACTACGTAGACAGCAGCCCCTACCTATCTACGAGTTCGCTCTAAGGAATCATGGATGGCCAAGAAGTACAGGCAGGCTGGAGTGGGTACAGTTTTTTACTCCTCTTCTTGGGGCTTCAGAGCCAAGAAGAAACCATCATCGTCGGCCTTACTACCTGTCATATATGCCCTGCATGGTTTGGTGGGCAGGCTCCCTCTATCTACTCACTCTCTTCAGTAGGCCAAGCTCCACCTGAAAAAAATCTTTGGCTTCGTGAAGAGGTGGATAAGCAACATGGACGGCTTGGGTTTGTGCCATTGAAATGCATGATGATGATCATGAGAGGATGACCGGATTAGAGGGGCATTCAGCTACGAGAACTAGTTCCTCCTATCTTTGACCGATATCTCATTTTGGGCTTAATTAATCACGCCCCCCTTTTTCCGAATTCCTGACCTTGTTTCCTTTGGTCAGTTTCTCCAACCTCGTGGGTCATCTAAGATTGCCCTCATTCCCTCTGATTTTACATTTTGAATTTGCTCTCTAAGTAGAAAAATGGCATTTTTACGCGTTTTGCCAACTAACCCTAGTTCAAACGCCCACTTTGCAGGAAAAAACATCCAATATTGAAGTGGCCTTTAAAACAGGGGAAGTTTCTGTGGAAAGCATCGAGTGGAGATAAGATTAAAATTTCCTCAATGCCGTAATGCTTTAACCTCTCTCAGAGTTGTGATCCAAATCATTTCCAGCTGACCAGTTCAGTTTTTTGGTGAAAATCCCGGTAATTGTCGAGAGTAGTTTGAAGCAAACAAACCACGTGCACTTACTCACAACTCCCATACTTTCACCGAGGAAAAACAAGTCACGTAAGGCCATTTTCGGCCATATTCCTCCCTCTTCTTCTGTGGAATAGGATAATTGGAGTAAATTGTCTCGTTTTGCCAAGAACTCGCCTTCACCACGATCATGATGACGATGATACCTCACTCAATCTCTACTAGCGAGTCTTGCTTCATTTTTCCATGACTGATGACGTACATGCGTATACGCCAAACTATGTGCAAACGATTTCGCATGCGAATTCCTATATATGTAGATGGTGGTGCTCATTTTGAACTACCATGTCAGACACACCCTGGTTCCGGGGGGTTGTCACGATCCGTCACGGCTAATTTGTTTGTATTGGTTTCAAATGTCAACAACATTCTCTTGGGTTTGTTTCTAAAGTTGCGAGCCTCAAAAAAGTTCGCAAAAGACTCTTTCTCTGACCCTAGAGTCTTTACTTTTCCCCCAAAAAAACATAGTTTACTTTCTTCCCCATAGCGTGCACTTTGAAATTAATGGATGACATATTTAAAAGGTCAATATAGAATCATATTTTTAATTTTAATGCACATTTTCAGCAACAGCATTGATGACAAAAAGAACATTTTGTTTCGGTGGAATGTCGATCTACAAGCAAGTTTGAAAATCTTAAATGAGAAATTGAAGTACATTAATCCATGAATTTTGTGGATTATCTTCCTTTAGATTTGGAATTTGTGAAAACAACATTGATCTTAAGAACCTCTGGAAAACATCAGCAGGGGTGTCCAGATTGGTTTTAACAAGTTTCTAACAATTCGTTTCTTGCCTTAAAGTATTAAGTAATTAATTAATGTTTATTGCGACTCATGGTCATGTCAGGCAGGTCAAAACAGAAGTATGAAATAAAAATAATTTTATAAAAATAAAATAAAAAACAATCCTTAAACTCACGCATTGCCACAAATGTCTGCAAACATTTGTGGTTAAAAGCATTCAATGAAAACCTTCTTAGCAATCCATTTCCCCATTTTCTTTGTCCCTTTGAAATGCAGAACAAACTTACCTCTGACATAATTCTGACGCTTTACTCCAGGAATGTTTAATATTGAAAAATTGGTAACAATGCAGTCCACGAAGCTTCCAACCTGGAAGGAATAACAAGAGAGAGGGCGGTTATTTATTATGGTTGGCAAGAGGAAACTCACTCACAATTGAAGGAACAACAACACTTGAACACAACGAGTTGTAAATATCCCGTGAAAATCGTGATTCTGACTTTCAGCCACTTCCCCTTCCTTGGCCACAAAATAACCAGAAAATATTCAAACCCAAAGCAACCAGTGTGCACGACGTTGGACAAACCGCATAAATCAACATTCGCAAGGGGGGAACTGTCTTTCCAAAGGCAAGTTTTGTTCCATTGTGTCAATCACTGGCTTAAAATAAACATGAGGAACCAACGTATTGTTGGTTTTCTAAGAACAAGGGTTTAGAAATATTTCAGCCGGTCTCGAGTTTCACTTCATTATTGGGTCGCCGAGAAGCTAATGGAAAATCCAAAGGGGCCAATTTGGGATGCCAGAGGGCAAAGAAGCCATGAAAAGGGGAATAAAACTATTCAAATTGGAGGTCTCGGGCGGCAACGACGCTCACAATTCACATGGCCAAAAGGTATAGGTTGAAACGAATATCGCGGTAAATAATGGCCACACTAAATCCAGCGATCCTGCCGATTATGTACCTACGTACGTACGTAGGTATGGATGGATGAGGCGTGAACAATCTAAGCTCACTTTCCCGGGGAAGATTTCTTTTGGCCAAAACCCAACCAACGATTATATGAGCAACAGGAACGCGTGTCTTCGGGGCAAATACTAGAGACCCGACCCTAATGAATATGTAAGACAGCAACAAACAAATCAAAGAAGCCTTTTGCTTGGTGGTCATTAGGTCGAGGAACCAACCGGTGAAATCTGGTTGTTGAAGTGGTTTTCTGTTGTTTTCTTTCCTATTCAAAAGGGCCAAAAGATCCCTCCATTGATCAAGTCGTCAAGTTTTTTTCCGATTGGGAGATAAGCCCCGGATTAGCAGAGTTTCACTTTTTTTGGACACTCGCACACACAAAAAAATAGAACGGTTCTCGTTCGTTCACCATTCAAACTACTGTAGGACGTACTACAGCAAGAGAAATTTCTCGCTTGTGTGGGTTATATAGGACATTTTCATATCTTCAGAGTTGCCAAAAACATTCTCCTTTTCTGGGATCATTCTGACGAGCGAATCCCGCCCACACAACGACTCTCTGGTAAAACCATCCGATATCATAAAAAAAGAAATGTCATATTTCGGTTTTGTACTTCAATAGGTCACACCAACAAGGATTCTCTCAACCACACAGATCGTTTCAGTATTTCGGTCCATCGGCCAAGGTGATCAGGGTCCTCTGATAAATCCCCTTCAAAGGGATTGGAGTATATTTGACGAGCACACGAGAGATGCAAGGGGAACCCTGATATTTTTTTGACAACTTCAATCACACTCTTTAGACGCTCGTCAACATGAAGGGGGTTCATTACGTTTAATTGTTTGTCATTGACTTTCACAGAGAACAGTCATCACCAAAAAATGAACAACGTTGAGTTGGAGGTTTGGGATTATTTCCATACCCGTTTTGTTGAGCTTGCCTCAAATCTTGCACTATAATCGCCCAGTGAAATCGGTAGTTTTTGGGGTGGGGTTCCCCAACCAACGTGCGTTACAGAATTGCGAGCCAATTTACAAGCATGAAAATACGCAAAGTAATTACACACGTGCATGACTTCTTTCCTTGGGGCAATCTCTTGGACTTTCTTCTTCCACAATTCAATGCCTCATTTCAAGCGAGATAAAGTCAAGGTCTTTCCACGATCAAGAGACAAGTCACTCATTCGAAGACGCGAAAAAAGGTCGATTTTTCAAATTTGCCGCCTTTTCTTCCAAAGCTGTAAACTAACAAATATGGAGTCTTACCTCGTGGACATTGAAACAGGGATTCTTGAGCTAGAGCAGATGAAACTAGAATGAATGCCACTATGGTTGCTTTTGAAAGCATGGTTATGCCTCCGCCCTCCCTGGGCTTCATCTGGAATAAACAAGAAGAAAGGAATTAGCAAGTGTAAATTGGCCAGTTGGACTCGAATCTTCTTTTCGATACGTACAGTGACAGTCCATATGTACTGCAACTTCAGACGGAACCTTTGTCGACTTGAGGCGAAAGTTTCCATTTCTCTCGAGACAAAAGACAATTACTGTGAGTATTGTTCGTGTCTCGTGCAAATACGGGAACCACGACCACCACCACCATCATCATAGGATAGAAAATCTGAGCCAACAACATATGTACTAGACCAAAGGCAACCAACCATCGGGTCAGAGTACTGCAGTGAGTCGTCGTCAGTCGATGAAAGTTGCCTCTTAACGAAAACGAAAGTTTGGCCAAAAAAGATTGAAAGATGCCCTCTCGAATGGAGCTCAAGGCCAGTTCCAAGGAAGGGGCCTCTTTTTTGGCCATCTTGGTGTTAATCTACTTGAAAGGAATGCACCATTGATCGCTAATGAACTCGGAAGGACGGATTGCACCTTCCTTGTTAGTAGCCGAAAATTGACGCTTCAAAACACACCCATTGAACAAGACGAAGAAGTTTCGCAACCTTGGGAGGGTGACTACTCCCCCCAATCATCAACATCATCATCTTCTTCTTCTTCTTCCCTGAATGCAGTACTACTTGAACATATCTCTGCCAGATAGTATGTGAAAGAAACCTGCATCATCATTCGCAAGTCGCACCCATTGGCTTCGGGGGCCCTGCCAATGGCATTTCTGCTCGCCAAGCTAGCTAGCAAGGTGGTCGGTCAATTCAAACATCCAACCAACCAGAAGAAGTAGGTATGCAAGCAATGGAAGTGTCGCAACTGAGAATTTTCAATCGACTTCACTTGTTCTCTTCAACAATCTGTGTCCTCCAAAAGAGGGAAGGGCCTTCGTTAATGCCAATATCGTATTGCCCCAGCAACTAATAACTAAGACAAGGCCATGGGTTTGAATTCCTACCAAAGCAAGTCAAATCAATCTTTACACCAACAACGTGTCATCCCATGTCTCACATTTGCGGTCACGAATCGCAAAGTGATTCGTTGAATGTGCTCGTAATTCTCCGTAACCCAGCCATGTGGGCCCTTTTCATGCCTCGATGGATAAAGCGAGGATTGAGTTGCAATTTCGGGTGACATTATTGGGGTAGTTTGCAAATCGAGCTCAACGAACTTCCTTGTTCATTTCCTCAACTGTAAATTGAACTTGATGTGCTTTTGTGGGACGAACTCATATCGCTCTTTATGATGGGCCCAAATCACCCGATTATCGGGCTCGTAAACCGCAGAAAATAAAAAATATTTTAAGGCACTTTAACTTGAGGTTGACGGCTTCATTTCAGATTAGATTTGGCAACCCTGACTATGACCAATCAGTTAGATCAAGGTACAAGCCAAATTATGCGGAAACACACTGTTGCTCCAGAATCATCCGTTCATACAAAACGTGCATTTCGAGGAATGATTCGACAGAAGTTCAATTAAATACGCCAAGATCAAGATCTCGTCGTCCTGAATGGGTGGATTGATTTGATTGCCAGTATCGAGGCATGATGCAAATATCTCAGACAAAGTATTTGCCATTTGCAACGACTGCAATCAGAAATAGCAAGATAACACGACGTGGAATGAATGCCATCACAAGTGTTTTTCATAACCCCCCAAAAAAGCATTGCGCTTAATAACATTGGCAGTAATTGGTTCCAAGGAACCACCCTGTCTTCTTCTTCTCCTTCTTTCATTGTAAAGATCAATCTAACGAGCCTCTCTGAATTCAAGAAGGAAGCATCGGAAGGCGACTAAAAAGGCTTGCCATTTATCTGTCGAAACACTTCCCCTCCAGTCTCGTCATATCTTTGTTCTCCACAGAACTAACTGGGTCCATTCTTTCTTGCTCAAGCACATTCCATTTCAAGTCTGGCATCTCAAGTTACGACAGGATAATTATTTATTGTACGTAGAACTTCTGGCTGCCTGTCTGAGCGAGTGAGTGAGTTTCCCTGCACTTTTGACGAAAAGACGCAAATAATGGGCGTGAATTAAGGCCAAGGCTATTCGCTAAAAGGCTCGTTGAAATCACCAATCGTAAATTGCAACGATTGTGCAAAAATTATAGATCAAATCTTGGCATTTGAAGGTGCATCATCCTCGAGATTTTGCCATTCTTAGGAAGTGGCGTCTTCTTCTTCCTCCTCTCTTATGATTTTATTTCGCACTCAACCAGTCAACTATTGGACAGTTAACAAATATCAAGCCAGAAAGCACTTGAAAGCACCGGAAATGCCCAAGGCCTCAATTACCACAAGCAACGTTGTCTCTCGATTTCAACCAATGGAAAATTATTCTCCGTGGGAATTCGAGGAAAAGCAGAAACGAGACACACGATCAAGCACTCCTCGCATCCATCTGGGAACCAAACACTCCCAAATACTCGGAAATCGTCATCACCATCCTAAACCCAAGATTTTCTTTTCACCTTGGTCTCTCTCTCAAAAAAAATAGTCACGCTTCCTTATGCAAACAGAACAATCTATTTCTATGCCAAGATCCGGAAGTTTTCCACGGGGAGAAAAAGTCCTTCTTCCTTCACGGCGGATTGTGCTCCCATTTCTGAATTTCTGAGGCGTTGTCGGCATATTCCTCGGGATGCGATAGACCCGAATGAAACGATGTGTCATATGGCTGTAGCCAACATTTCAAGGACAACGAGCACCATAGGTATTCCTGAGAATCACTCCATTATTACCCAAGACGTCTCTTGCTTGGGCATATTTACTCAGGCTCGTCTTCCTTGTACTATTCGCACGGTTCACCAAAAGCCTGTTTAGGGCGAAACATCAGATTCGTCTATCTAAGATGGTTTTAAGCCTGTTTTGTATTCCATTTGGGATGGAACACGCAATTTTACCATTGTCAATGTGACAGTATTTCACCCTTGTCAAATATCGATTTGAAGAAGAAATTGAACATGAATGAATCCCATTGGAAACCTCTCTTTGAATATCATCAAAACTTGTGACGAACCGTGTTCAGTTGAGTCTAACGAGGTATTGTCATAACTGCTGCTGTGATTCTCGCCCCACATTAACCTTGTCATCTCATCCTGGCCATGAATTGAGGAAAGTCTCCCCCTATTGAACCCCAATTTCGGCGATGACGGATGGGGCCCAATACCACCACTCACCCATTAGTAAGTACATTTTTACATGCGGGACACAAAGAGTGCATTCGAGCATGCCAACAAGACGTGACAAAATACTTGAATGCTTCATTGGGATTCAGTCCCAGCTGAAGGGGGGATGGACGACAACTGCAACCAAAAGCAAATTTCTATCCTGCTGGTTTCGTCAATAAACCACCGGTACTCGTCAACCACATTCTAATGGCTCTCTAGCATCGCTTCGTGATCTGCACATTAGATGAAGATTGAGAGAGGCTGCAAGTCCTCCACCATGATCTGTTTCAAACGAACGGTTTGGATGCTCAACAAGTAATACTAGCATTTTGAATGGCCCTCTAGCGGATGAATCCAAAGTTCGTCTCAAAAGTGGCGTGTCCAACTGCTCTGCGTCTCACAATAGAAAATGATGACCCCGAGGTGGAGAAGAGAACAGCCAATAAAAAACTGGTTGTGGTGAATTTATCTTTTATTCCACGGAAAGTATGTCAACGCTCTCTAGATCCACAATTGGAGACCAAGAACATGCATACGTACATACTCGGGTTTCTGTATGAAACGGGAGGGCAAGTACGCCGTCGTGCTCTGGCACAAGAAAGTCTTGGGAAAACTCCCAAAAACATGTTGACTGTGTGGTAACGTGGTATTTACAATTCGAGTTGGGCTATTCAAAGTTTCCGTCTCTCAATACCACCAACAATAGCCACACAATATCGCAAGTATCGGGAGGCTCCACCAGGAAATCTTGGTCTTCTGGCTACTACACACGCTCTTCACCTGGGTATTCAAAGCATTCATGTTTTATCAAGCAGGAAGAACCATATTTCTCCCAACCACAACAAATTACAGGGTGCCCCAGCACATGGGATGACGTGGCATTCTTAGCGCAAGGGAGCTCAAAAAAAGCATCCAACAACCACTCGCCTTGTCCAAACCTAACGAGATGAGTAGTACATGGTTTGGCAGAACAGAGAGGAGGTAGCAGTCAACCAACAAGGAACTTGGCAATTCACAACGAGCTTCAAGTCAACGAGAACTGCTCTAATGGTGCCAAAGTTTTCCTTCAATGCCGATTGATGCTCGTCTTCAACCCCCTCTCGAAATGCATTTGATCGAGTGTAAAGATCACTTCCGAAGAGACCATATTTAGCCAAAGCTTAAAGGAAGCGCTACCCGCAGAGGCGATTTTAAACCTTTTATAAAACCATTGGTAAGAAGCTTGGGAATAGCGATTAGTTTCATGGCAGACCATTCATAACATTCAACGGTGTAAAAAGCGTGAACACGACAGAATATGTTCTTCATTCTTGAGGCTCCACAGACAGACAAATTTCGTTCAAATCGAATTCCACCTGTGATGGGAGTATTTTCGCCAGCATTTTTCTGGTCAAGTGCATCATTGGAATGATGATCATGCGATGTTGATGATCATCATCATCATTTCCTAGAGTTCTCAGATGTTGTTTCGAAGCGAATCTTCAAAGTCGGCGAAACTGCCGCCTGACCAACCAATCTTTGCTTGCGTGAGCCGAGAAATGGCGTCCCACAAGGAGAAACACTTGCATCTGTATGTACATGAAGGCCTCCCTTCCCTTATCCCACCAGGGTTGCCAAAAAAAAAAAAACAGTCATGTCTAATAACTTGGACGAGTCTTTTTGACAGATTAAAACCTTCACATCCATCGGTGGATTTGACATCAATCAGATCGACAGATTGAGGGATGCAGATGAACTGTACATTATTATTCGTGATGAGCAAAATGAGCAAGGGGGCCCTGAGTTAGGAGTGAATAGAGGAGGAGGAATCTTGCCATAACTGTATTAACCGGACTGACTGGTTTCACCTGTTGTCCCACTCTGTCCAGGTAGAAATTGCGAGAGAAGAGACTCTTACAACGCTGACTGGGTCTGCCTGCTCCGAACAACCAAGCAACCAATCGAGTAGAGATGGAAACCAAGAAGGAATTTGACTTGGCCAGAAAAACGACGACAGGTTGCCTCATAAAAAGAAAACAATTACCAGATTCAACGACGAATAGTTAGCTACAAAGTAACTAACTACTTTGAGACCCTCAAATTGGAACATCCAAGTTCCTGTCCAAACACTTTGGATACACCCGGTTTGTACCAAGTCATTGAGATGACCAATCAAAGATGATAATGCCAACGAACAGATGGACCGCATTCTTTGGTTTTGCAAGAGCAACGATCTGAGAGATCAAAAAGAACAAGAAGAAGACACTCGAGGCATCATTCTTCTTTCGAAGAAGATATTTGGAATGGTTCAGAGTATTGCCGGTGGAACTGTTGTTCTTATTTTTCAGTTTCCACTCGAGCCATTCATTCACTTGGGTGGTCGTCAATATTGAAAACAAAATATTCCTCCCCAAAATGCAAATGGAATAACGTTCTTCTTGTTTTTGTGAGTCAGAGCTGGCAATGCATGACCAATGTGTGATTCTAAGTTGCCATTGACAATTAGTACTTGAGGGGTGTGGCTGAACGATTCCAGTTAATTTCCTTAGTCCTAAATCGCCAAGACACTTTGAGAATGCAATGCGCACAAACTCCAAAGTGGGAAAACATCTGTTGATATTTTGCTGCATTCAAAAATCGATTGGTTTCGGAGCAATCCGGACCCCCAAAAAAACGCCATTCCAACCAAGTGAATGGAACCCAATCATTTGAATTATGATGTTCAAAGAAATGGTGAGATTTGATTAAAGCTTCTTTTCCTCGCTTCAAGAATGATGTTAACAAAAAATAGCTCAGGGAAAACGATGATTCTTTGTTTTTAATCCGTTTCAGTCTGACGTCTGGATGGTTCTTGGTTGGAGGTGGTGGTGGTGAGCGTGTGTGTGTGAAAAATCAAACTCATTCTCCTAATATCTTTTGACAAAATTGCCAGTTTGGTCGTTGACGTCTTTCAAGAGGAAAGACACAAGAAGCGAAATGGTATGCAATCATCATCTACTATCTCCCTGAAGATGATCAGAACAACGAACGAGCGAATTCATTCTTGGATTGGAAGAGGAGGGTGAAAACAAGACTCCTTAGGAGCTTTTCATTCGGACACAACACTCTGATGGAAGGAATACTTTCATCTCGAGCAACATTTTGTCTCCGAGCGTTTGAGGTGAAACGCTTGATTCGATTTTAATGAGAGGTCCATGCAAAAAACTGCTCTCATTGAGGTCAATGCAAACACCAACACCGGCAGACACCAAAAATGCCATCTAACCATCAATCAATTCAAATCTCCTTCGAAAACGCGCCCACATAATATCCCGAGGGTTCGTAACAATAACAAGAAGTGTCGCTTTTTGTTCATCTTTTTTTTCAAGAATTAGTAAATTGTCTTTTATTCGGATTTAGTAGTGTCTTCCCATTGGTCACCCTTGAGTTAATTCTCGATTCTCGATTTTACGCCCACATGGTAATGTGAACATTTAAAAAATGAAATTATACTCCTGAGTTCATTGGCACCAAACAAGTTGTTGAGCGTCTGTTGGGCCCAAGTGTTGCATTGGTTGGTCGGACTGTCGGTCGGCAATTGAATCTGGAATCTTTCAAGCAAAGATCCGATCTCTCTTAAGAGTGT
Source organism: Tigriopus japonicus (assembly GCA_010645155.1). Taxonomy (NCBI): domain Eukaryota; kingdom Metazoa; phylum Arthropoda; class Copepoda; order Harpacticoida; family Harpacticidae; genus Tigriopus; species Tigriopus japonicus. The sequence goes on from CM021315.1 coordinate 367,017, forward strand.
TCACACTCCATTTGGTTTCACGTATTCACCGGCCAATTCTTTTCAACTTACTTAATTCCAATGCTGGACTAGACAATTAGATGGTAGTTCGGAGAGACTTTCTCAAATTCCGCCATTAAGTAAGTGGAGCTTACTTACTAGTAGGTTCTAATGGCGTCGATGGATCCGGGCAACAAGCAAATCCCTGGATTAAGCAGCTTCACGGCCTATTGAGTAATGCCTGATCTCCATCAAGAATGCTCTGGCACTCTGCTGTTGGCGCCTTTGGATACAAATTAGGTCAAAACACTTGATATCTTGAATCCGAAACAAAAGCCTCTCTTCTACATTCATGTACAAGTTGATTGTCTGCCCACGTAGATAGATTTCTTTCCAGAGACCAATTGAAATAAAGGCAAGATGGGAAAAATATGGAGCGTAATCTACAATTACAATTGAATACTGTAAAACGAATAAGCGAGTGGTCAACGGCTTTTACCTTTTGTACCAACAATAATGGGCTTTAAAGAGACAACAAACGTATTGGCGTATTCAGTTCATCTAACTAGACTTTTAGATATATTTAATATGTATAATTATGCTTCAAATATCCTAGATTTGGGTTTGAACAAAGAGAGCAGAGTGCAACTTGGTAGCAAAGGTTTGTCTCCACTTTTTGTTGACAATCAGGAACAACTAGACTTAAGCCAGATTTTCTCCCTTAACCCTGCATTTCAAAAGCTCCAAAGAACAATACAACTATGTACTCGTAAGAACAGAGCCACGTCCAAGTTCAAAGAAAAACAGATGTTCAAGGATTGCCTCGTGTTATCTCTGACAATCAGACCTCATTACTTGATGCATTCATTGTTGGAGGATCCTCAGGGTGCCGTACTCGTTGACCCGCCTCAGTCTTCATCTCCGATCGACATCCGATCATAACATCACCCAGAAGTTCAATTTGCTCAATAAGTGAACTTCACTCGATCAATCGATCGACTAGAAATGATCATAATGGCCAATTGACTTGGCCTTGAGTATGCATTTTCGGAGAAAAACTTCCCTGTAATCACGGCTACCAAGCTCACTCACACTAAAGAGAGGCAAGATAAATGATCTTAATCGGAGGGCCATTTATTGATACCGTTTCTATTCCGGAAAAGAGAATAGAAAACCCGCGCGGTTGTGGGAAGTACTAGGTATAAGTAGGCAGAGCCTTGAGAAAATGGAAACACAATTGCCCCTTCCACCCAAAAAAAAACAGCGTGCGGTCTTGGAAAATCATAAGAATTGATTGCGTCGAGAAAGAGCGAGCAAATCCATCCCGATTACGTTCAAATAGTTTTCGGCCACCCACCGTCCGAATCAACCCTGAAAAAGGTTGGTCTTGTCAACGAACCGTCCTTGAAGGGATTGTGGCAGAGATCACGACCACCACAATATGTTTTCTTCAGTTAATCATGCGCTCATTTGTCCATGGCCAGCACTCTCCATGAAGCTAGTAAATGTCATTATATTTCGCTAAATGGAATCGTGCCTTTCCGAATGTTCATCACACTGACTGGACTTCCGTTCTGAATTCTGCATTCCTGAATGTTTCCGCGCAAACATTCATCAAGCAGAATGTCTCCATAGGTTTTGAATATGTGTACGTTTACCTTCAGTAAATGCCTCACAATGTTTGCCAGCCTCATCACGAGGTTGGAATCTTGGAGGCAGTTTGTCACTTCTGAGAAGTCGTGACATTTTCTTCAACGCTTAAAGGTCAATCCTCGTGAGCGAAGCCGTGAACTACTCCGAAATACCGGTGTAGAGAGACAGAGAGAAACACGTACAACTAGTCGTGCAACACTTTACAATACCACGTCAAAAACGGTCTTGATCGCTCTAAAAGACTCTCTCATACAATGGTGGATTTCTGTTCATCGACCAAGACGCTCATTTTCTTGCCGGCAATTATCGACTTCCGATAAATATACAAGCCAGATCTTTGGCCTAATTCTTGTCACTCCGGTGACCTCACCCGGAAAAGATCAGATCATAAAACGTTGAACTCCCGACCCCTGCTTCTTGACTAGGGAGCTCGATAAAAACGTGTCATTCAATTAAGCCGACTCTTTCTTGCTTGGCCGTTTGGACTACCGCTGATTCTCCGGCTGAAACCATCAAGATTACATTTCGTTATTTGTTACTAGCCTCGAGAATCGAAGGAGGAGAAAACTGGACGTTGGCCATCTCCATCCACTTCATCCTTCTCGGGGCAACAACATCAACATTCAATGTGACTTAACGGCTGTCTTCCTGCATTTCCAATTCAAAAATCTCTAATGGTTCTTCAAGCATACCAAAGCGCAAGCACCCACGAAAGGAAACCGGGTGTTTCATGCCCAATACTCAAGCTCCTCCGAGGCAAACTAATCTCACGACTCACCCGGTGGCAACAATTCCCATCTCCCTTCCCCCATTTGCTACAGGTTCATTTTTCAACTGAGATGACCACTCATGACAGGCGATTCGTAGGAAAACCCCAAGGGTCAGTAACATTCGGATTGTTTGAGCTTAGAGAACAAACTAACAAATAAATCAATAGGGTAAAACAATAAAGCTGAAGAAGATCGATTTGAGGAGACTAAATTTTGTAGTCGATGGCCATGGGCCGTTTCCCGGTAAAGGGTCAGATTTTATGCCCCGCCAAGAGAGCGAACATTTATCACCTCCACACATCTTGGAGTTTATTCACCTTTTGGCAACACTCGCACCAAAGAGAGAAAACGTGGTATGGAAGCCAGCCAAGCAATCCAAAAGTTGTTTCATAAATTGAATCAAGATGGAATCGCAACTTGGTGAAGACAAGCTCAAAGTTTCTCCCCATGACCAAGAAGGATTTTCATTTCAACCACACGTATCTGATTGTAGTAAACAGTAACATATCTTGCGGATGGCTACGGAAAATCTTGCCGACTTCCAGGATATCTCTATCTTATCTCATTGGGACATTTTTGTGGCTAGAGCTTCGAAACAGACCTGTAATTCCGTATTTGAAATAAATGGCCACCTCAGGACGCAAATAGCCGGCCACCAACTGGCAAACCACCACCATCACCATTACCATTGGTCCAACTCCTTTCCTACATAGTCCCCCCCCCCCCTTTACCCTTACTACAGGTTCAGGATGATGAATTCAAAAGAAGATTCTATCCAGAAACGAGTAAGTAGTGTGTTGCAGTGTGGGAAATTGTGGAAAATTTCACCCTTGTGGCACACCACTCACTCAGCAAGCAAGTAAGCAAGCAAGCAATCCTTCGTCCAGTCACTCCTACTCAATTCGGAAGAAATGGAGTGGTCATAAAAAGAAGTGCGTGTGTGAGAGAATTTGGCGTTCTCCAATAATGAAATATAAAATCATCGCTGCAGGGCGATTTATGAATGTGCCTCTCAATAAAAGAGGCTTTAAAAAATGACAGTCAAATTTTGCCTCCAAGCCATCATAGATTCTTTTTTTGGCTTTCTCTTTCTGTCTCTGGCGTTCAAGTCTCCACGAATTTCCAGAGTTCTTGCTTACCTTGATTGGACTAAGTTCTCGGCAATGTCAGTGTCACAGATCCTCGTCCCACAATTGGGACTGGTCAAGGATTCGGTTTCTCCAATCCCACTTGTCTTTTTTCGTCGTGTCACAAACACCCTCTAATTATTTTGGATTTGAATATCACCTAGTCATGTTTCGCGACTCTGCTTTTATTTTCTTCAAAGGCCAATCTTTCAAGGAGGAACTATGAATACTTGGGTAAGTCCAACACCGAGATCTCGTACACTTTAAGACGGCAATAGTCAGACTGACTGACTGACTGACTAACTGAGCGACTTCAGAGATGGTGGTGGCACCTCTATCCCCAGCAGCTCTGCTTCTTCTTTCTACCGTGGGGGTTTATTTCTTGGTAGCTCTGAGTGTGCTGTCCACTACCAACCAACCCACCAACCAACCAATGGCTCCTTGCGAGTCGCCGGTACCTGGCGCTCGGAAGATGGACTCTTTCCTGGATTTCTGTAGAAGGGCTGAGAGCGAGACACTCTTGATGAAGGGCCAACCAAGACAAGAACCGGCAGGGCGATGGATGGCAAGATCAAGTGCAACCAACCTACCAACCATCCACCTATCCAACCACCCCGGTATTTTTTCTTCTCTTCTTGGCTCGCGCTCTTGTGGGTGCTTGAAAAAAACTCAAGGTTTGCCAAATCAGCAATTCATAAGAAAGTACTGTATGGTCAGCTTCGAGAAAACTCTCTACCAGAGAGTCATCAAGTCCTTGGAACAGCTGATCCTACCATGTCAAAGCAAATAAAATGAAAATTTCTGAGTATTTTCAATGTTAATTTTTTAGTGACAATACAATGTACGTAGATCATACAATAACATTGTTGTTTAGGGGTATTTTAATGCCCTTACAGTTTCTTAAAGCTCTACAAGAAGATTTTTTTTTAAATTCGAATCGTCAGTCATGCTTAACAATATTATTTTATATACCTAAACTGTAACAAAACAAAAGTACGTAAAAAATAGAACTCCGTTTTTCCCAAAGAAAAAAAAAATGGGTTGATGTAGAGCACTATAATAACAGAGTATGGCCATAAAGTGCGACATCTAGTGGATTACACGCGTCAACAGCTCGCAGTTCCCATGATACACAAATTTTTGAAGATTGCAATGGTCATTCATCAATTTGGACAAACTAAAGTGTCTAAAATATTGATGGCGGAACTCCAAATAGAACTTCAAGTGTTTTTTCTGATGAATTTTGGCATAGATCATGCCTGAATTACCTTTTCAGTAGACAGATTTCCATGCCAATTTGAAAGGGATTTTATCAATAATTTTAACCAAAAACCACCACAGGTCCATTAACAGTACTCAGTCAACATTATGAGGCATTTTAGTTTGTCCAAAACTGTTGGTTGACCGTTGCAATCTTCAAAAATGTGTGTATGATGGGAATGGCGGCGAGCACATAAAATCCCCTAGATGGCGCACTTTATCACCGTACTCTGTTATTATGGTGCTCTACTAGAGCACTGTAGTGCTCTACTAGAGCACTGTAATAACAGGTTGATCTTAAGAATCTTTAGATTAGGATAATACGGTCACAAAGTGCGCCATCTAGAGGATTTCATGCGGTAACAGCTCGCACATCCCATAATACACATGTAGTGGAAGAAAGCAACGGCCATACACTAGTTTTGGACAAACTAAACCGCCTCAAATGTTGAGGGAGGAACTCGTAATGGAACTTACAGTGTTCTAAGATGAATTTTTGCATGGATCATATCTAAAAGTCCTTCTCAAAAGTTAAGCTTATCATGCCAATCTTAAAGAGATTTTACCTATTGATTCAATCAAAAAACATTGCAGGTGCATTAGGAAGCTGTAAAGCTTTGGAACGCTCTGCCTCAAGACTTGCGAACTTCCCAGAAGATTGGATCATTCAAACACGGTCTCCCATTGTTCCTCAAAAGTGGGGCGTTCTAGTGGGTACTATTTTCAATTCTTTCTTTTCTCTTTTTTTCCTTTTTCACAGATTGGTTGTCATCCTTCTAATCCGGATAATTTACTTACCAAACAAAAGTGCACTCGAAACTTATCAAACAAACAAACAAACAATCTTCAGTCCTTTGATGCACTTTAGTTTGTCCAAAACTGATGTACAACCATTTGTATCTTCAAATACTCACATGTCATGGGAAGTGGGAGTTGTTGCCCCATAAAATCCACTAGATGGCGCATATAATGACTGTACCCTTTTATTTTATTATAGTACCCTATGTTAGTCCAGCTCTGTTCTGGATCAACTTGCCTCTGAATATTCAGATGGGGCTCCTTCGTTCAAATTTTGAAGAACAGTTGGAACCTGTTGATACCCTTGTTTGCTGCCTTTTCAATACTGCAAACAGTCCTCTAAATGACTGAAAGACAAAATTGGTTATGTCGTGAATGTTTTTGCCACTAGTTTGCATCGAGTTTTACAGCATTTTTAGAGTTTCACGGTAATCCAGACACTTTTGACTGATTTCGAAGTTTCCAGACAAACATGTGGGCTCCACCGATAAATATTTGGCATCCCTGAGGAACTTACTAACGAGATAGTTTTGAAGCTAGCAGCAGCGGTATATGTTCAGCTCCCGCCAAGCCCAAGATCGCCAGCAGGCCAATAGTTCGCTCGCTCAGTGCTTTAGAAATTCACGTTACATATCTTGGGGCCAAGCCGGTCTGACTTGTTATTTTGCATCTCAGGGAAATTTTCTCGGGAGCGCCGGCTCTTGGAATGTCGGAATGAATCTTGGGGTCTCTCTCAGATGGGTTTTCAACCCAATGAGTTTAGGGTGGCATTTTTAGAGCTCATATCGTGACACCAATGAGTCAGAATCAATCACCTGAATTTGAAGATTTACTTTTAGCAGAAAAATGCGCGGAGGACCAATCCCGTTACGTCACCTACACGTCAAATGATTCACAGTTGGTAAAAATGGGTTACTGTGAAGTTCTCGGCCCAGGTATTGCCTGGATGATTCGTGACAGCCTGACAGCTAGCAAAGACGATATAATGCAGTTATTGTGTGGTGGTGGTGGTGGTGGAGGAGGTAGTAGTAAAGTAATAGTAGTAGTGGTCTTGGGATTGTTGGATTTGCCAGCAATGCAAGCGTTTTTGGTAGGAGTGTGTGGGAGCAACTTGCCAAGAAGAAACATAAATGTTGTCTTGAAGCTCATTTCAAAGGGCGTGGTAGCATGGGTGAGCATGCTCAATGACGATTGGTGCCCATTTAGGGGACATTTTTGCCACCATTTTTGCAGATCATTGTGGTCGAATTGGGGTCCTTGCGTTGCGAACTGTATTTTTGGAATTCCAAGCACACCACCCAGACAACAAATGCCTCATTTGAAAGGTTATGTGGAATGAGCCCAAATAAAGCATAAAATATTCATTTGTTGCGAGGACGCATGCCGCAATCAATGTATTGTGTAACATGCGAAGAACGTTTAAGATTCATGTTAAAGCTCATGGTGTAAAGGAAAACAACTATTTGACTTAGAAAAGTTTAAAGCGAATTCATTTTGTCTATTTTGAACATGCATAAATTACCTCATTTTGTCATTGACATTCTCTTGAACACGGTAATTGAACCAAAAAAGAACCATAAAGAAGAGGTTTTTTGATCTTGAACGCCATGTTCCGTTGGCATAATGGTCTTATCATTCTAGAAACATGAAATGCAGATTAGAGAGTCAAGCACAAACAACTAGCGATCTTAGTTATAACAATAAGATTCAAAAAGTATTTCAATGAACTTTCACTCTGAGCAACAGCAACCAATCTCCGATTGTCAACCAAACACACACGTTAGTGTAATTTGTAGAGGCGCTGTTTTAGGTGGGTGAAAGGAAATAATACACCCACCCAAAATACTTGCTAAAAAGAGCTCTAGAAACTCACGTAAGGGCGAATGCCTCTTGTCTTAATCTACCGTTAGCACCATTATTATTCTTTGAAGAAAATGGAAGCACAGCATAGTTTATAATTTGCATCCTATGAACATTTTTTTAACAAAGTATATATTTGGTAGAAAAAGAGTTAAGCCTTGTGAGTTCAAATAAATTCCTAGCATGTCTTTTAAGTATCTAAAATTCTCAGAAAGTTGAAAATAAGTTGCTAAAAGATCTCAATGGACAGTTGGAAACTCAAAATTGCAAATCTTTAAAGCTCTCCTACAATTGTGAAAACCAGCCATTAGTTCGCTTTTGAAATAAATAAATAAGTAAATAAATAAATAAATAAATAAATAAATAAATAAAGACAATTTTAAAAAAATCTTTCAATATTAACACAAAGTATAATAAGTGTAGATAATTTGTGAAAAAATATGGCAAATATTGAAAATTTTTGGCAACAATTAAAAGGTTTCAGAACTTAATGCCTATAAATGTGTATTATCGGTAATTCATCTCTTGGCCAGGTTGCTTTTTAAATCTATTTGATTTGTAGAAAGAATCAGCATAACTTTTTTTTGAAAACATGAAATTTTTTCATTTTATATTTGTATATTTTGAAAGTCGTGAAAAATCAAAATAATCCGCTAAAATAATGTGCACAAATTTCGCATTTTTCTTACAGCTCTACTGATAGTAATTCTTTTACAGAGTTTGCATTTCTTTGGTTATACTACAACTTCTTTTTATCGAGTGAATCATATTTATTGCACCGAACATCAATTTTCGTGTATTTAGTTTTTGATCGCAAGAAGACCTGATTGCAAAATAAACGTTTTTGGGAAAGTCCCCAGATTTGCATTTGGACATCATTTGCAAAAGTACACGAATCAAACGGCAATTGGTTTTATTCCAATTACAATTGACATCTTTTATAGAGGCCATTACTGGAAAAACCTTTCACCAAAACCTTGGTCAATCGGTTGTTTCTCCAATAATATAACAGAGGCCAAACCAACGAAATAATCAAAGACGACATATATGAGCATGACACAAAAACCACTCGATGGTCTCGGAAATAGTCCATATCCGTTTGGTTTCGAATCTGTCGGGGAATGAATCCGAGGAAAGCTATAACCATGATAAGTAATCGGAACACAAAACCGTTGAGTCCACGACGAAGACTCCGATCTCTTCCCCCAGGTTTCAGATTCGATACAAAAATGGTTGCGTACAAACTGATATGTAAGCAACACACCAGACATCCCAGAACGATGTTGTCCAATATTAAAAGACCCGGTCCTTGCTCATCAGAGGTCTTCACATCTTCACCAATGAGCAGATAAAACGATTTGGTCTTCCAACTACCCACTATGAATCTGCTGATCACGGCATAAATCCCAAGGGAATTATTCAGGACCATGAAAAACGTGAAGAAAAAATCGTCGGATAAAGCTCCAGCGGATTTGAACCACGCAATGTAGAGAAATTTGATGGTTCCAATCTCGATTAACGTGAGAAGACCACAAAGGATCAGACCTTCGAAGATTGTGACCACAAATGCGGCAAAATAGTATGAAAGTGGTCCAATAGTGCAACTGAAACAAAGAATGAAGGAGAAAATGAGCAAGATTGACAATACCGCGTGGGAAGAAATTTCATGTTTTCTGTCTGTTGACCTTTGTTTTGGTTCCAGATAACTTGGGTCTTTGTCTCGACGAAAAAGCTTCAAGCGAGTATCTTTTCTTTTCTAGGCGACCTACAGTACGTCATATTTTAAAAAGTTATTTTGTAAGTTGGTTCAAACTGATAGCATATGGTCTTCAAACCGTTTGATTTGACAAACCAGTAACAAAAAGAACCCTCGTGACAAAACAAGAGAATAAACTTATGACAACGTGGCATTTTTCATCACAATGGTTCAAGTTCCATTTTTGGCAATACTTTTCTGCTTTGACCTTTGATGGGCATACCCAATGAAACAGAAATGGCCTTTTTGGTTAAAATAATTTATTCTATGATCCTTGAACAAGGACAGTAGGGTCAATTAAAGAAGCTCATTGGAAAGAAGCGTCGACAGAGTCAAGTTGTTTGGCTTTTATGAAGCTTCAAATGTTTGCCGTTGTTGTCGCCACCATCAAGTTATAACGAAAGTCGATTTTTGCAATCAATTTACCTAAATCATGCCAGTAATGAATAATTCAGTCATTGGATCATAAAATAAGATGGATTCAAGCCCTTCCATGGATATTTTTCGGTCAAAGGCTCCGATTTGCTGAATTTATTTCTCTTGCACTTCCCAGTATGCTTGGCTTTTTTAAAGCTTCATGCTAAAACCACCGTCGCTAGTGTTCTGATGACGCTTCTTTCACATGAGCTTCTTTAGGGTCAATGAATGACCTTCTACAGTCAAGCCTGGACGCAAAAGCAGAAATCTGTTCCATGAATGGATTCGAAAAATAGTACATCAAAGAAAATAAAAGGTTCAAATTCATGCTTTTGGAATTCGTGACCTACAGGAATCAATTAGCATAAAAACGCTTTTTGAGCCAAACTATCAAAGAGATAACACAAAATAAAGAAACATTACTAACAAACCGGGTGATTCAAAAGAAACGGAACAACTAGCTAAATTATCTACAACTTCTGATTGAAACCGTACATGAACCTAATCCTTATTACATATGATTGGCCAAGGACTGGATTGACCAAACACTTGTCTTGAAAAGTCACTTTAGGGTGACTCTGATTAAGGGCCCTTTACTTTAGGGTGAAATGGGACATGCATAAGGTTGCTTCAAGTGAGCGTTTTAAATCATTCCGCGGGCGGCAAAACAGGGCCGTTGGCTGCGCTGGGCTGCTCAGCCCATTTAGGTGAATCCAAGTTTTTTTCCATTTTAACGCGCATTTGATGATTCTAGGTCCTTGGAAACGATCTAAATTTTAGGTTTTGATCCCTCCGCTTACACCTGGTTGAAAATATGCTCAATTTGTTTGCTAGAAAATGAGACAGAAAAAATTAGATCTTAACAGAAAGAAGCATTAAAAATATTGCATTTCTCTGTATGCCAAATATTTTGAAATATTGAAATGATTCTTTGGAACCCACTGAACAAATCGGCATCTTTAAATTAGTGTTTGGATCAATGTTAAGTCCTATTTTTGCAATAGCACAAGGCTTGCTTACATGCTTTTAAATCAATCACCCTAAAAATAATTTTGCATATTATTGACCCAATTCCAGCCAAGGCATCTTTAAGTGAAATACCGATCGTTTCCAGGGATCTAGAATCATCAAATGCACGTTAAAATGGGAAAAACTTGGATTCGCCAAAATGGGCTGAGCAACTCAGCACAACCAACGGCCTTGTTTTGCCGCCCGCGGAATGATTTAAAACGCTCACTTGAAGCAACCTTATGCATGTCTAATTGGACTTAAACCAAAAATATAGTGACATAAAAGAAATAACAACACTTGCATTTTCAGAATTGCTATCTGCCAGGTCATTTTGAGACTCATTTTTTGTGAGACCAGCCAGTCACGGATATTGTTTGTTGCTTCGTTTCTGATGAATCACCCTGTAGGATCTGATGCACTATTAAAGTCCGATCTTGCTTCGACAACAATCCCAAGATTGAAGAAATTGGGCGAAAAGTTATGCCCAATTGACTGTCGCTCAATCTGTTAATGCAAAAAGTCTATCCAACCGTTTTTTAAAGTGGTTCATTTCAGATCATCGACAAACGCAAAACTACTTACGTAATTTTTGAAGAGAAGGGTTTACTTTTAGGGTGTTCGATTCAAATCTGAATGAAGAAAATCTCAAATGGAAATGTCATTTTAAGCGAATTGTTCATCAAATCTTCATCAAGAGGTTCACTTTACGAGAAGAGTGAAAAGAATGTCTCCTTGTCCCTAAACTTTAAATTAGACTATGCTTACATTATATATATGGATTACCGTTTTGAAGACATGCAATTCTTGCGGTAAGCAGACGCTTGGTTTGGCAGAACAATTTAACGAACCTATAATGTTCTGAGATAAAGGAAAAATAAATTAGATCGTAGAAAATATTTCATTTTAATTTATCTTTAAAATCGTTGTCCCTTTGTATGAGGCTTACCCTGTCCAGTACGTAGAATCCAAGCCTATTAGCAGGACCACAAAAAACAGTTACCTTGCTAAACTCATTACAGTTATTTAATTTTACGAAGCAGCCAACTGCACAAATTTCTTCAAACAATTCTTCTTAATATTGTTGACGATTAATCATCATATCCATGGGTATATTCAATGTTCATGCGATTAGTCGTCAAACGTCAAGTGATCTAGAAATCTATGGGTTGTTTCATGTTGATATGGTCGCAACAAATATCAAAACAATTTCAGCTAAAATTTAAAACACTAAACACTAAAGTAAGCTCTGTCTTTTTTTTTATATTCATTTTATCTTTCATTTCTCAGATTGGGTGTATTTCTATCATTCTTATTCAATTCTGACCATGACAATTCAAAGTATCTTCCTATTAACCATAAATGGATTCCTGAAGGTTAACACACTTTACTATACTATACTGAAAATACCTCTTTGCAAGTTTGATTAATGCTTTTTCAAATTGGTTAAGTAATATTCCAGAGCTCCCATGAGTAGTCTTCAATCACACTAAACCCAATAAAAACTCGTTTTGACAGTTCTTGAATGAAGTCTCACCGAATTGCTACTGCCAATCCCGTGATGGTGTTGATAAGGATGGCGTAGAAACACTTTAAAGCCGTCAAATGGTTGATGAGTGTGTGAAATCGGTCGTTTACGTTCAACTCGCACCAAATGATTCCAAATAGAAGTCCATTGCCTAACCCTAACGTGAGCACTGACCAAATCAAGGCTGTGAACATGGAGTCCAAGCTTGAGAAGTGAGCTTCATACGGATCCATCGTTCGTTCCTCTTCTCTCTTTGGCTCTCAAAATGACACTGGTCGAGAAAAGCAATTGAGGAAGTGCGTAGACAGTGTCGTTTACAATACGAGAAAATAGCAATGGAGAGCTTTATTTTGCACGAAAACAACTAAAGATTCGCTTGAAGATATTTCAAGGAGGTTTTTGTAGGAAAATTAAGAAAAAATACGCGACCGTGTCAACATACATTGAATTAACTAAAACTTGATTTCAGTTGGGTTTGTCGTGGTCAGAGCTCAAAATGCACCAAAAAAAACATCAATTTGAAATAACTTAAGACCGTTTTTATTGGTGAGGTTAATAATTGGAAATCAATAAATTGGAAAAAAGGCGCCTGAGTGAAAATTTCTGGCAAAAACTGACAAATTGCAAATTTGACTAACAACGTCAAAAGTGCTATTTTTTGTTGCAAATTCCATTTTGCAATTGTGTCAATATGGTTGACGGAGAACGTGAAAAATCCCATTTGGAACTCAAACTCACTTTGAATTTCTTGATGAATATGAACTTTGAAATTGAATTGAAGTCGGATCTCAATTCCTAGACTCCCCATTTTTGAAATAGACTTATCAATTGAGAAAATGTTCAATGATTTTGAAACCCTAAAAGTACACCGCTTTTCTGACAATCAAATGTTAGCGTAACCATCTGTGGACCTTAAACAAACAAAGTTAAGGTAAAGCATGAACACAATTATACCAAAATTGTGCTTTTTTAAGCCTAGTTTTAATGAATGACTCCCTCGAATGGCAGATGGCGCTAGTGTAACTTCGCTTTAAACGCTTGTGACGTTTTCTCGAAAAAGCCCACTGATCAGTCTAGGCCACGGGAAACAATTTTATTTTGCTGTGGAGCAAAAATCCTAGACGTTTCGAGGAGTAAGGTCAGCTGAAGATAACCATCAGCTGACCCTACGCTGTAAAACGTCTGGGGTTTCTGCTCCACAGCAAAATAGAATTATTTCCCAGGGCCTACGTGAGTGATCACCATTCCTGAATTGACGAAAAACGCCCACACTTTTTGCGTACTCTGCATAATTTGAGGGACTGTATCCACATACATCAGGATGGACATTCAGGGGAAATTAGTTTCACCCTTGACTTAACTTCGACAAAAATCAGTTATCTACCTATACATGTTAAAAATACATCCATTAGAGACGATTCATGGACCCCACTCTCTCTTTTTAACTTGATAACAAAACAATCAAAGCAGATTGTGGCCAGGGCTTTTACTAGGAAAAAAAAATAAAAGCAAATCCCACTCTTACCTTCTGAGGTGTGAGGCATGACGTAATGTGTACTGCGTCGAAATGTCGTGCGGATGGCTGGGGTTCGATCCCGGCTGACTACCGCCCTACCGGGGGTCCTTTGAGAGGTCTTTGAATATTTGAAAAAAAATCTGAGACTTCTCAAATTTTCACGACCTGGCTTTGCTGAACAAGCCTTCTGAACCTCTTCTTCCATCATGCTATTTTCAGTTTTTACTATAGCTAAAATTAAGATTGGTCAACTGAGAGGAAAACATAAGGTCAGTTGTTGAGGTAATTTGGAAGAATAGTAAAAGCATATCTAGAGACAGTAAAGAAGAATGCGGGATGGAGTTGAAATGGTCATGCCTAATCAAGTTTCGCTACTTAATCTGTGATTGAAAAACGCAGCTTATGTAGCGAAACTATTGACAAACGCAAAACAGCTTACAAAATTTTGAGGTTCGTCAGCTGTAAGCTGTGAACATTTTTTTCTTGTTTTGATTTCCATAGAGTGACCGCACCTCACGCATTGAAATCTGCCTCCTCTCTATCGTAGGTAGTGATGGGACGAGACGGTATTTCCAATACATGAGACCAACTGATGCCGGTCTCAATTAATACATCTCGGAAGCTGGCATCAATACTGTATCAAGTCTTACGAACGAAATGACAGCTACAAAAGGTGTCCGTCACCGATTGAACCTATTCGTATTTAACAATTTTGTTAAAGCGTGTAATCGAAATCTAACTCTCTTTTGAGGTATTTCTAATATGCATTAAGACCATGACCTTTATTGACGCCGTATCAAATAGCTTTTTGACTGATATTGTCTGTTTCAATATGGTTCCTTTGATATTCAAATCTCAGTTGCTAGTCACACTTCTTAGCCAGGTTGACTAGAATGTGGTAATAATGTCGTGATTTGCCACCTGATTTCAATGTTGATGGGCTTTAGCAAATGGAAATTTCAAATAATAACTGTGCACTAACGAGTTAAATAAAATCTTGCGTTGCAACATAATAACATAAGCAATCGTTAAATGAAATATTCTCCGACAATTTGGAGGATGTAACATAAGTTTTGTGTTAATGAAAAAGATTTCACGTCACACTTTCAGCGGTTCTTCAGGTATTTTTCTTCAAAACTCTGAAGCCAACATGTTATGCCAAGTTGTGGAATCGACGAGATGTTCCTTGATTTGAAATTTATTTTGTTTAAGTTTAAAACAACGGAAAAATAAATCTAGATATTTCGTGCCTTCAAACTGAAACCGATCGAACACCAGAGAAAAAAGCAAAACCCAATTTGAGCAATTTTGGCAACACTTCGCATGTCTCACTTGGCCTCAAGTCGGAATCAAGACCAGCGAGACTTTCATGGTATTGGTCTGGTCTCATACTGTATGATACATTGCTGGTATCAGCCCCATCAGTAATCGTAGGTCAAGACGAGCTTGATGAAACAAGTTTTTTCAAGAGCCGAAAACTTGAACCCTTATTTCTTGCAAGCTGCTTGAACAGTTTTTCTCTTTGTTTTGATACTGTCACTTGATCAGCTAATACAAAGTCAATCCACAAATATCGAGCATGGTTATTTATACTCACTCTCGCATGTTTCTTCTATGCTTCTAGGTAGATATGCTTTTACGATACTTCAAAACTTCCTCAACGCTCAATAATCGACCTTCTTTCCCCCGACAAATTCAATCCGACCCCCAACAGGATTCGAACCTACGCGGTCTGGGGAAGCACTTACACTCGGCAGTTTTAAGAACGCGCTAGTACGCGTGCCCACTCTGGCTTCCTTATGTGGCCACAAATGGTTATATAGTCTGGTATTCATCCTCTTTGGAATTTATTTGCTTGCTTTCGTTTTCTTGTCCATCACCATTGCAACGACACATGGAACAAATTTAGAGATACGGTTTGTCTGAACCAATCTACGCAATTCTACCAAAAATGTTTGGTTTTGATTGATCATATAATCATTATGCCTCGATGAATAGTACAGTACAACCAGTCCCAAAAGTTTTGACGTCGCACAATGAATACTCGATCTCATCTCATGTCTTTCTTGTTGCCAACCAGAGGTGGGTTTAGAAAGTCAATTTGACAGAAGTGGAGGGCCTTTCTTCCATGGCATTAACGGAACTGATATGGCACAAGCCCCTAACCAACAGAGAGAGTCTGCCCTCCTTTATATACTTTACCAGTGTCTGCACTCTTCTCGTATTCGTGGAACTGAAGACGTTTAGTAAAGGCTGGCTCTCAAATTGGGCTAGGAGAAAAGCGGAGAGCAACTAAAGGAAATTGGTTTGGTTGTACAACTGTTATTTGCATTCATTCTAGGTTTTTCATAAAAAATGTTCAGAAGCATATTGATTGAGCATATTTGTTCCGATGTACAATCATTTTAATGAGTTCCAGTTACCAATATCATTTACATTTTCAGCATACAAAGTGAAATTGAGCCTTGAAAATAGCCAGTATCACTAAAAGTGGATTGCTCAATATTAAAATGCAAATGAAAATAAGAAACATATAATCATTTCGCAGCCCAAGATAATTGATTGCATTTTATTGTGTTGGCAAGAGTTTTTCACAATGCTGTTTTTTTTTGATGGAATGATTATAATATATCTTGATGATTTTCATGAGCAGATTTTAGGAAAACAGGGCAAGATCTGATCATGAAAAGTTTTTATGCATCTGATTTCTAGAGGTCTAAAGATATGATTGCATTAGTTAGGTAAGTTTGATTGCCTCTTTTAAGATCTAAGCTAAGTAGTTTTCTATTTTAGTTGCTTCCTGTCCAAGTTTCATTTCGATGCTTGCAAGTTTGTGGAATATATGGCACAATTTTGAGTCCATCGAACCTTTTTCGTTGGAATGTGGAGCAAACAGTGAAACGGATAAAGCAATTGAGTTACAATACAATTGGCATTTCCATATTTGTTTTCAATTTTGCCATTGCTGGTTCAAAACAAAGTTGAGAAAGTCGTTAAGACTAAAGTCAGTATTTCCACAGAGTCTACAATGAAGGCCTCTCTGTTTGGGTCGAATCAGAGAAAGCCCCAAGTTTTGTTTTGGTCCTGCAGACCCGTCAAAAAAAGGGCCTGCGGGAAAGAACCATGAAGTAAATCGTGATTTATAAGTGATATGATGACGTGAGTAATGAAGCATCCGTTTATTATTCAAAGGTAAGTCTTTCTCACTGGTCACATTCACATTTGCATGACTGACACGAGTCGTCAAAGGTCCAATCGGTGTTTGAGTGAACGGCATCGGCAGCATCTTGGAGATAAGCCACAATCTCGCTATCCAACCCTGCATCAAAGGCGTTCCCCTTGATGGAACCACCAAAAAGCGAGAGATAGTGGGTACAAGCTGATAAATACGAGCCCTGCAAGTGTAATTACAACAATTGCACTTGATCACCAATCAAACGAGAACTTGTAGAGCACCGGTTTATGAAGAATGTTAATTGAAGGTTACAAAAATTGCCACTAGATAGAGCCAAAACAGGGGCAAAGACCCTTGATTTCAGATCTATCCTCAACTTTGATTTGTTACCAAAATTGCAGCTTTCATCTTAAAATGGATATTTTCTTCATATTTCGAGTCTTTTGGAGCTCAGCTACGATATAAATTTGTTCAAAAAGTAAAAAGTCACACTGAGTAATCACAAATTAAGGCTAAATATTTACTAGAAGCACCCACAAATGCTTTTATCTCAAGATGGCGCTGATTGTCATTTTTCTCTTTGATTGAAGCTCAACTTTGCTTCCTTCAGATGTCTTGCTCTGACGGCAGAGTTGTTCATTTTGAGAACAAGAGAGGGCACCCTAGTAGGATGTGTTAAGGGCATGCTAAATCATGTAAGAGCCATCTAGGTGAAGCGAATGTTAGTTTTCTCTGAAATCCTAAATTAAGTTAATATGATGATTGAAAAAACTGTAGGCCATTGACAAACTATTTCTTGACAACTTACTTGCAAAGAAGGGTGATGGTCGAATTCACCCAAAGTTTCGTATAGCTCAAAGAATCGTCCTTCTCCTTCGGTTTCTCGAATGTATCTAAAAGTCTCGCCAACCTAAAATAAAAGCAAAAAAGGTCAATGATCCTTGGTAATTTTGAGACCAAAAAACTTCATGTTGTTAACTCACTGGAGCCACTTGAGCGGGTTGAAATTGACATGCATAGTTGTTGTAATTCTCCGAGATCACGTCTTGCATTGAAAAGTACTCGCAATTGGGAGGAAAATCCGGACAAGTCTCGAGTTGGCCATAAGGTCGGCCCCAAGTTTGGTAAAACTGAATCTTAGCATCCGGACTCCGCATTCGAATCTCTGTAACACGATACGATGCAAATACGACATTCCTTGATATTGGCATTTCTGCCTGAATCTCACTAACCATTAATTAGGTTCTTTGCAAATGGGTAGCTGGTTACACAAAGCTGCTCGTCAGGTTTGGCCAATCCCGTGCTATACTCCTGAATAATAACTGCATCCCAGGTAAACGATCGAATCAATTGCAACGTTTCTGAGGAGTTCCAATGCTAAAAAGATATACAATAAGCTGTAATTGGTACACAATCATTTTTACACATTACAACTAGTACTACAAAAAATGATTCTAAGCCCAAAAAGTAGCTCATAACCATCTGTTGATCTTATGACTCAAAAATTTTTTTTTTTTAGATTATTTTGTTTTCTTAATTTGGACTTCATCAAAAAAATTTGCAAAATATGTACCTCTCAGATCGAAAAAAACGGACACATTTTCATTTCAACTACCTTTCTCCGTTTTAGTAAGTTTATATGACATTTTTGTGTTATTAACTTTAAAGTATTTTTCAAAAAACAATTGCACCCCATAGTGTACATTTCTACATTTCTAGCAAATAAGGTTTTAATCCCAAAAGGGACTAATTTGATATTTATTTGGTCTTATAGTTATTGGCCAAAATTAATTGGGTTTGCATTTTTTCGTTACATATTTAACTTTCATGGAAAGTTGAACCAAAGTCTGGATTTTCATTTTACGAATATTATCCCCAAAATGACAATGTTTTATATTCGATGAAATCTTTTTGAAACAAACATCATCTTGTGGACCTTAAAGTCTAGAGTGAAGTATCTGGAAGTTACGTACGAAATACATATTTGGTAAAACTTGCTAAAACCTCGGGAATTGGCTAGTGCTAAAACTTGTGTTACTCTCTGCACGCTTCCATATACTTTTGAAAACTGTCACCACCAATGCACAAAATACCTTGAAACTAAATAAATCCTGCAACCCAGGAGATGAAGACTAAAATTTGTCAATATAACCTGTTCTTTCATATATCCTCTTCTTTGATATAGCCTTTTATCCGTACTACCTTTTCTAAAGTCCATCCACCTTCCGTATGCTGTTTCCGTTCAATGAGTCTGCCATCTGCAGTCGCCAGATTCTCAATTAAGGCTGGAATGTCATGTTGATATGTATAGGAATTTCCAATGAATAGAATTCGCGTTGGTTCCTGTTGTTTGGCCAAGGAACTGCTGGCGAATAGGATAACGCCAAGCGCCAAAATGCTCTTCATTTCAGTCATGTTTAGTGACTGCTTTTGTTGATGCTGAAGTCATGATTGATAAGCAAATAATCACTTGCATAAACATAGTGATAAGATTTGAGGCGAATAGAGTTAATTGGTGTAACGATTTCATTTCCTTGTTTCATGAAATACTCGCACATTTGGATTAATTTCTAAAAAGGCCTCTTGATTAATTTGGTTCCACAACCCCCCTCCCAGTAAATAAGTTAACAAGACAAAAAATGAGTAGCTTTCGCTTTTTCAGAAAATGGACTTAGTCATGAACCACTGCATACCAAATAGATTTAAAACAATACCCATTAGCCTCTGTCCATTACAGTAAAAAGTGAGGTTTTGTAACAAAACTATTGTTGCGTCGAATTTCAATTGTACTGATTGAACCTAAACAGTATTTTGGAAGTGATCAGGCAATCCTTGAAAGGACGTGTTGAATCAAGTTACAAAGTCAAAGCAGATGTGTTTGATCTTAGTTTGATTGTTCTTGTTAAGTAATTCTCTATTTTGGGCTAAATCAAATTTGGCGGCACCAACTTTCAAATCGCCTGAAAAATAGATTCGATTGAATAACCCTATTGAAAATCGTTTTCAACTTACTGTTGAAAATTTTTGAAAGCCAAGCTTGGCCTTTGTCTTGCTCATTATTTAGAAAAATAAAGCATAGACAAAAAATCATAGAGTTGCGTGATTCAAATAAAATGACTTGCGTTGATTTTCCCCACATGGTTAGGCCAAAGACCAAATGGCAAAAGCAACTCGTTAAACGATGGATTTCCGTTAAGCTTTAAACTGAAATCTTGAGAGAGCCTCACAAATGACTCCTTTTAAGCTAAAAATCTCTCAAAATAACAAGAACGTTGCTACTGACGGACAACAATTGAAGAGGCAGTTGAAGGAGCGAAAAACATCAACCGGCTACTCTTCAGCTTGCCTTCCTCTTCTTTAAATGTAGAAATGCCATATATATCACAGATTACTTACGAAAGGAAACTTGGTGTACCATGTTTTAAAGTGCTTGATGTTTCAAGATGAGTTTCTGTTTCCTTCCAGGTGTTGATGATTAAACATGAGTGCTAGAGAAGTGACCTTGAGTGGTGGGCCCCCTTGGGGCTTCCGCATGACCGGCGGAGCGGATCAAGGGATGCCAATAAAAATCAAACGGGTAAGAAGATTTTATTGTGTACATAAGGCACCCTATCTTGCACTAGAATAAACAAAGTCAGTCTCGACAAGTCAGTTTGGCGCTTTCGTCGAACTTCCAGATCTCCTCCTCGTGCAGCTTCCGTTGAAGGTACTCCCACTCCTTATCGCGATCGGGATCATAATCTGGACAGGATTGCCCGAATCCGTCGTCGAAGTCGGAATTTTTCAAATTTAAACGAAGGGACCAACTCTTCAAGGAGCTGCCTATGAGCCAAAGTTGACCTCTGTGATGATGGGAGTACAGCCAAAACTTGCCGCTCACATGTCTGTACATGGGCGACAAAATCCCATCCACTGGACGGAATTCCTGAATTTCATAAACCCCTAAAAAATGATTGACTAATTAGCTTTTGTAGGGACAGGTCTTGTGTGAGTGGGCCTACCAATTTTGTCAGGGTGAAGGGCGGCTATGTTGCCTTGGCTCGTTAGCTCGAACCGATCACAGCCACATGAGTAGGGTGGAAACATTTCTTGATTATAGCAATGTATGGTGATGGAATCGTCCAATTTCCATCCGTTCCCAATCGGGTTCCAAGTGTTTTTCACTTTCTTATGGTAAAAGAACGCCTCCGTTTTCTTTGAGTCAATCTTCCATGGGCACATTTCTTGGGAAAGAAATAGCATACCACCCTTAAGAAAAAGAATGCGTGTGGTTCAGTTTGGTTGATTAGATTAAATCAGTTCATTGACAACTGACAAGGGCTGCAAAATATGATAGTAATTCATCTGAAAAAAATCGACTCGATCGAAATTGAGATGCTTTTCCGAAAATGGGAATGATTCGTTTCTTTTTAAATGACGTTTGGTTAATGTTTCAAGTCAATTTTGAATCATTCAAATCAATGGCTGAAATGATTATAAACATAACTTTGATTCGTATCTTTGATGGATTCGTCTCTTAATCTTTGAATCAATACACCTCCGTTATTAACAAGCTATGGATTTGAATAACATTCACAGGTCAGCTAATTCAAAAAAGTATTTTTGGAAATACCTGTCATTAAAAATGACTTACTTACACTCCTACACATTCTGAGAGACGAATGTCTTGATATTTATTAAACATTAGGTGACAGGGTCATTTGTTGAGGGCATTTGGAAGCATAGTTGAAGCAATGTGGAAGCATATTTGTTGTTTGTTTGTTTATTGTTGTTGTTAAGTTGTTTGTTAAGGAGTCAGTGCATCACTGATAAAGGGTGCTCCATTAAAGAATATTCCCGCTCCACTCCACTTTTTGGCTGCCAATGGAATTTATTGGTAGTCGTTTGCATTTTCAAGACGGTTCAATGCTAAATTTTGACTCCAAAGAGTTGAGTTTGGAGGATGGGAGTCAGCTGGGATCGAACCCAGCCATTAGCACGACAAACCGACGCTCTACGCATTACGCCATGCCTCACCCACCGTGGAAGCATATTAATTTGCAATATATTTTCAATCACCAGAGCGTAGCTTAATTTCTGAGACTATACTCGAGCATGGTTATTTCTACCTTGTCCAACTATGCTTGCCCCATTCTTCAACTATACTGTACTTCCAAATCCCCTCAACAACTGACCTAAAATGGCAGAGCATTTTTCGTCCTTTGAAACAATTTCTCGCCCTAAAAACCATATACGTTAGTAAATTTACGGTCGAATCTTTCGAAACAATGAAAGGAACTAATTTCACCAAATAAATCTTTTTGGGCTCCTTCAAGCTTATCGACATCTGTTTGTCTCATCCTCGTGTAAACGATCACATCATAATAACACTTTATTTACTTATAATATAATATCAAATGCTTGTGTTTTTACTTGTTATAAATGATGACAGTTTAAAATATGCCTTACCTCAGCTTCTCCAATCATGGGTCCAAGAACCCATCGTTCTATGCGATGAGCATACTCCCAACGATCAAATTCTTTCTTAAAAAATAAATGTTGATTGCTGGCTTTTTTCGAATAGACCGGGTAGCCTTCGAAGAGGGTTGAGAGAGTGAAAAGACCCAGTCTAAAGTAACAAAAAGCACGATTGTCAAATGTTGGCTCTGCCTTGACTGATGATGACGACGTGGAACCAACCTGGCGGGGTGGCAAAGAAAAGGCTCCCCTGAAGAATCGATGATGATTTGAGTGCAATTTCCATTTCCACACTCCAAAGATTCCAAGAGGGTCTGTCGCATGTGGTAAAGTCGGTCATCAATTTGGAACAGTGGGAGAATCGGCCTGAAACATTTCTATACCAAATGAAAAAAGGGCATTGCCAGATTGAACACGAACTTCTAGCCTTGTCATTTTGAGTGACTTGAAGGATTACATATTCTGGCAAAAACTACGTAGATTAATCAGAGGAAAACTATGACCAAAGATTTATATTTAATGGTTACTTTTTTGTTAGGATTGCTTTTGGTGGAATGGCATGTTTCGAAAACAAAAATGTCTCATGAAATCTTTAAAACAATCCTAAATAAAGCTTTCTTTACCGACTAACGTCTCTTTAAAATGATGTCCGAACGAGTAGGAGCAAGCATGTTACATACCTTGCAGGTTCTACTGGAGGTTCTGGACTTGGGCACAAATTATTCTTTTGTTCCGCAATCAGAACGGTCTCTTTTTCGTTTTCATCTGGTTCAGTTGGTTCTAAGCCTTGCTCGTCTCTGTAGAGAAGGTCTTGGTCTTGCTCTCCGTACTCATCGTCGAATTCTAGTTGTTCCTCGTCTTCAAATTCCTCTTCAGTGTGTTCCTCTTCTTGTTCCAATTCCATGAGGACCGACGTGACGTTCTCCAT
The DNA here is from genome assembly GCA_010645155.1 of Tigriopus japonicus. NCBI lineage: Eukaryota > Metazoa > Arthropoda > Copepoda > Harpacticoida > Harpacticidae > Tigriopus > Tigriopus japonicus. Next base: position 390,249 of record CM021315.1, read on the forward strand.
TGGACCCTCTTTGTTGGTGTCGTTCATTACGTTCAGAGTGAAATTGCTCGCTAAAGTCTGCCATAAAATGAGGGAGAGATGCCCTTTCGTCGTTTTAACATACCCAAGCATTACGAGAAAGGTCCGCAACCAAAGAACGTCCCAAAATTCGTCTGCAATGGTCCCAAACTTGGGCAAATTCTTTCTTTCGTGGTATGATAGAGCACGTTCGTTCTTTGCATTCAGGGTAGGTTGTCTTGGCCAAAATGTAATTTTGTCGCATTATGCCAACTTGGAGAATTTTCACTGAAGGTTTGAGTGGGATTTTGCTTACAAGTCAAAGCAATTTTATAAGAACAAATACAAAGCAATTAACAAGGCAGTCGCTTATCTGAAATTTTACGTCTCAGAGCGTTTTCAATATGTTTACTGATTTGAGATTACTTTGAACAAAATACATCCTAAGAATTTTTACAAGGACCAACCCTGAATCCAAGCATTGATGGAATAAGAAGCTTGTTAGAATTCGGTCGTACTTAAGAGAAGACCGCCAAAGGCTTTCTGGTTGAGCAATGACGAGATCTTGCAGACCTATTTTGCATTGCTTCTTTGGGGGGGTTTTGTCAGACGCAATCGATTTTGCTCACTGCAAGTTGTTGTTTGCGAATCACGTGAAAAACTTATTCCGAAGAAAATTTTGCTGCTGATTGATAGGCGACCTCTCCCTCGTTCTGCAGCAATTCTGGAGCTGCAACATTGGTTGGAACCTCCGTGGTGGTAATAATTGGCTCGGTTTCGCTCGTTTCCTCTGAGCATGGAACAAGAGTATTACCAAAAACATTATCTATCTTTCTCGCCCATTAAACTCACCCAAACTTTGAGAAGCGTCTTCAGAGCTCAATGGCTTCATTTCTACGAAATCGGACTCGTCCAATGGCGGGATCTCATTTGAATTGGGATGTGGATATTCGTAATAGTAACGAGGGGACACGGTGGGATATTCCCGATGCTTCCTCATCATTTCCTGATAAGTGGGGAGCATTTTGACCGTGGGTTTGACAGGGGGTTGGGTTGTCACACGTGGTTGGCCTTGACTACTCAACACACCGAGTAGAAGCACAAAAAAACAAAACAGCGAACAACCTTGTTGACACCTCATCGTCCTTCAGCTTCCCATTTCAGTCTAGCCCTACTCAACTGAAATGTCCCCGGAATCGAATATTGGTTTTCCTTATGATCTCGTTTTTTTAAGTCCATCCGAGATTTGTTGTCATTTTCGCGGATTTGGCTCGAGCACAAGAAAACTTGTGCCTTGAGGCAAGTCACCGGAACACTTGGGAACAACTCACTCACATACTCACTCACTCGCCCCTCTTTAGAATCGTCCTGTGAATTGAAAACGAGGGATAGGAGAACAAATGTGAGCGACGACTCACTCACTCACTCTGTCAGTTAGTCAGTCTTGGAGCGGAATACGTAGTTAGAGGACGGTGGGAAGAAAGCAAAGCCTCTTCGGACCAAGGAACAATGTCCCACAGAAGTTGAACAAGACGACGTGAACGTGCCAGATTTTGTCGAGAATGTCCGAATCCCGAAAAGGACTCGGAAGCGAGGGAGTAAACGAGGAACAAACACATGGACGACGGGGCCCAATCGTAAAATGCCGGGGAAATCCGTTTGTTCGTCCAGTTTGTATGGAGTTCCAAATGGCCGAAGCATGACGAATGGACAAACTGCCGATTGTGCTTGTCATAAAACTGGAATATCGATGAAACGCCAATGACTTGGACTTTGCATGATTAGGAAACGCCCACTGCCTTGATTTCCTTTCCCAGCATTCAATTCGGCAAAACCGAAAAGTCTTGTGAATACTTCTTGGTCCATGATTCTTCTTAGTTATTTTTTTTTGTAAGTTTTGCTGAGTTTCAATTTTCTCTTGGGAATCGCACAATGGCTTTAAAAACGATTGCAGCAAATTTAGTTGTGTAAAGCTCATCATGAGGATGATCGATGATGTTCGTTTTTCGAAATGCATGTCCGTAAATGTCAAGGTCGAACAAACCCCATAAAAGAAACTTTGTTTTAGTTAATGAATTAGCTTAAATAGTAAGGCGTTTGTCAAGGCAACAATACAATTCGTTAATAGCAATACTTCATGACCCATATTACAAGTTGAAATCAATTTTAAACATAGTAGAAGAATCAAGATTTTGTAGCATTTGACATTACAACGGATGTAGAATGTATTCTACAAATGATTAGGTTTCCAGACTTTTAACATCTAAATTTAGGGCTAGGTAATAATAAAAATGACTCGATGAGATGGAAGTTTAACATCAATCTGTATTTCGGTTTCATAATAAGAAGAAAAACTAATTTGTAAATCGAAGGTTCATCGTACAAAGGGGCACTCAAAAAGTATGCTTCTAACTTCCTATACGTAGACGAGAGAATTTGCTTTTGTTTCGTTCCAGAATTTACACCTAATTGTCAAGTGGACTACTCAAGGTTACAACAGCACACTCAAATGGAATTGATTGGGCTAATTACATTCACAACTTCAATACGGGAGAAACAGGTTAAGAAAGAGAGGAAAAGAGTTAAAGAAATCACTTGCTTTGGTAGTTTCGTTTTTTGGTACAGGGGCAGTTCCAACCGTTGGCGCTTGCTTGACTAGATGATTCCAACATGTTTGGGACACTAACATTTGAACTAGATGGGTTGGTTGTCGTCGTTTGGGGTGTTTAAAGCCATAGAATTGCACGTGGGCTGACTTGAAGGTTGCTGCTGTATACACGCACACAGTAGTACTAAATAAAGTTTACGTCAAGGGGGGAAAGGCCAGTCTGGGACAGCCAGTATCATAGTAGAGTTTATGCTTAAAAGGTTAACGTGGATCGATCCAGGGACAAGGACGAAGTGCTTTGGGTGGGGGGGTGGTCCTGAGTTGGAGGCCTAGTCATTGGAGGTGGAGGTGAATTCTTGCACCGTGACCGGTGGGAACTCGGGTTGAGATTCCACCTGAACATTCTCATTTGAGCCGGGAGATCCGGTAGCACCCATCCGACCTTCATTGCCAGTCCCAGGGTCCTGGTCTGGGTCGTGGAGGCGATGACTTTCTTCCATATGGACTTCCTCTGTCTTGAGTTCGAGAGATCCTTGGATGTCAGCTGCTGAGGTGACCACCACCATTGTGGCTCCCGTGATACCATCAGTGACAATGGGGCTGGACCCTTCATCCGCCAACATGGCGTTAAGGATCTCTCTTTGAAGGGCGGGGTTGTGGTCACTGAAGTTCATTATGATTTGCTTGCCCTCGCCCTCGTCCTCGCGTTCACCACCAACGCCGGTCTCTGATATACTTCGAGATCCTGAATTGACCATAATGGGAGAGGCTGTTGTGACCACAGTGGCGGAATCCCCAATGCTCACGTTCTCAATGATATCCTCGTCACGGAGATCATGTTCATTTTGAATGGTGAATGTTTCCCCAACAATGTGACCCATGGAGTCATCATCGTCATCATCCAGGGGTGTGATTATGGAACGTCCGTTTTCGTCCATCTTAATGGCTATTCGACGGACCTTTTGCCGCCCGTCAGCTGTTAGAAGGGCCGCAGTGCCATCTTTGAGCTCGATAATCTCTGTGATGGTATCTTGGCCATCGTCATTTATGACTGTCCGTATTGCCTCTTCCAGCTCGGCATTATTTGAGTATTTTCGCTTCACCCCACCAATGATGGATTGATTCGATATGGTTTGAAGATAGGTGTCGTCCTTCTTCTTGCCAAATTGATCCTCCACATGAGCCAATCGTGCGTGAAGTTGTGAGTTGGTCCCATTCCCTTCCCCGGGACTCTGGCTGGCGCCTACAGAATTCCGAGATTTGCGTCGTTTTCTCGGCGAGCCACCAGAATTGCGATTGGCCTTGGATCCGATCCCATGGGTGGTCTCGTGTCGCTGAAGGTGAGCTTTCTGTCGAAAGGTCTGGTCGCACATACTGCACTGAAAGGGTCTCACGTCCTCGTGCATACGCATGTGCACCACGAGGTTGTAGGATTTACTGAAAGTCTTTCCGCAGGTTTCGCCGTTTTCAAATACCCAGTTGCACGTTTTGTTGTTCCCTACTTGTCTTGATCCTGGACTAGTTCCAACATTGGGTTTGGCGCTCGCCATGTTGGCCTTGGGAATATTATTGTTAACTTTTGAGGCATTGACTAGGTTTGAATTGGCGGTGGTGAGTGGTCTGGTCATGGGCACAGCTTCCACTTTGGTCTTTTTGGCAGCGACCATTTGTGGACCCGAATTCACTGTGGTTAATACCGGGGCACTCGTTTGAGTGAGTGTGTTCAGATTGAGGGGCATGGGAATACTCTTCACAGCCGACATGGGTAAGGCGTTCAGCTGGTTCAAGCCGTTGATCTGAATTGGTATGGCACCGGGGGGCAGATTGTTTCCGGCAAAAATGATGTTTCGAGGACCTTTCTTGTTTGAGGGGAGCATGATGGTTGATGGAGGCCCCTTGAGTTTGAAAGACTTCTGCTGGTCCTTTGAGTGCAGATTTGTGACAGCCACAGGGATGGCGGTGGCCAATTCAACGCCAGCTTGTTGAAGAATATTAGCATTGGAGTCATCGGTACGCATCTCCTCCAAGATGTTCGAGATCGAATCGTTGTGAATCTTGTTGGGCTCTTGAATGATCACCTTACTATTCTCAGGTAGTTCTTGAAGCACAGTGAGTTTGGAGGTATCAATATTAAGCCCACCAAGTTGAATTGTTTGTGGCAATCCACCTTGTTTGAACTGGATCTGCATTGGCTGACCCTTATTGAAAGTGGCTGGATCCAACCCATGGATTGTGATTCTCTCTCCTGAAGTAAAAAAATGGAAAACGTAGTTTAGAACAGAACACAATAAACCAAGGCTGCTTCAACCATCTGTACCTGAGGGGGTCAAGGCATAACCCGTTGTTGTTAACTTCACCGGTTGTAGACTGGCTGTATTGATAGGTATCTGGGTCTGTTGGGGTCTGTTGGTTTGCACGTAGGTCATGGACTTTACAGCTTGAGGTGGCTGGGGTTGAGTAGGGAGTTGAATGACTGTGGGTATGCCCATTTGAGAAGTGTTGATCTGGTGACCGCCGGAAAAAGTGGTAATGCCTTGAGCGATATTGAGAGGTTGAGTGAGCGAGGAAAGGCTCAAGGGTAGCGTGGTCATTGGCGAAGCAGCCTAAGTATATGGACGACGAGTAGGGAAGAAAAAAAGAAGAGGTATCAGCATCTTTGTCATCACTCATCACCAAGACGTTAACATGTATGTCAATATTCACCTGCAGAATGGTTCCATTGGCCAAAGATATTATGGGTGTCGAGCTAAATTTTGCAGTGGCGGGAGCTGCCTGAATGGGGGGTGGGGCTGCTGACGCAACTGTTGTTGCTTCTAAGTTGTTGGTATCTGATAGGCTGAAATCGGCATAGAAGTTCTCCGGGATGTACCTGCAAAACAATTGATAATTGATAGATAAGCTTGTAACCTGATCCTTGATCCCTTGTTCAGGAAAGATATAGGGAAACAAGACGTACCTCGACAACTCGTCAATATTGCACAACAGAACTCCTCCATTCTCATCCCCCGTCGCTGTGCCTGGCATGTGACCTTGCCCTGAAGGTAAGTCTACGGTTACCGTAGATAAGGGTAAGGAGGTAGTGACCGTTTGATGGTGGTGGGGGTCCATGGTGGAGGGGATGGACCCATCACTCGAGGACACAATGACTGTGCTAATTGGGGCCATATTGGCCGCCGAGACCACGGACACGGGGATCCCTGTCGTGGTGAAAATGGTGGAGTGTGTGGGTACGGCAGAGTGGGACAAGACCACGCCACCGTTGTTATTGGCAGAAGAAAGAACGACCAAATTGTTGCCGTCTAAATGGTGCCTGGACGTGAATTCGTCACTCAGGTTAATTGTACTCTGAAATTGTCCGTTGGAGATGGCTTCATAGGCCATCGAATACGAATAGATTATGGGATATTCCCAATTGTGTGTTTCTTGACTAGATTTAGTTCATAAATCATATGTATGTGTGTTGCATTTGTCGTTCTGTAGAGAAGTAACTCAATTCCTGGCCATCAAAAATGCACCCTCTTGTATCCAAATGTTGCTGGTGGTGTCGTCCAGGGAGCCATATGCAACCAGAAGACAATCGGAGGCAAGTGTAGATAAGGAATCTTATTCGTACCCCCTCGCTATGTATCCCCTTTTTGGAAGTTTTACCCCACCAACCCTCAGTCAAGCGGTGAGTGTGTTGGTGTGCGCCCTCGCCCTTCTTGCGTTGTTTCCTCGGGGGGTTCGAGCTCCTCCGACAACGAGGAACGAACACAATCGAACGAACGAAAGAGCGACAAGAAGACGTAGAACCCGAAGCCTCCACCAAATGCTGATTCAGGAAGGAGGGAATGAACCTAGAATGAAAGGAAGACGGAGATCCGGAGTGAATGTAAGGGCTTCAGAGTATTGATCCGTCCGTTTAAATAGCCGCTCCTGACAAAAGGGGAAGAGAACATTTGGAAAGCCAAATGTCTCGAGTCTCATTCTAGCTCTGCTATTTTTTTTCTTTTTTTTTAAGGGGAGAAATGAATAGAATTGTAGAAAAGGGCGGTTGCAATGTTGAGGAGTTCTGTTTTTCCTCCTTTGGGATACTATTCCTCCAAAGAGCGACTAAAATCGATCTTGCCCATTCGTGGTGCAAATGCTGCCAGGGCAACCAACGATCGATCGGAATGAAACATGCCAAACTTTTTTTAAAGGGACTCGCGACACTTTTGGTTTCTGAAAATCGCAGAATGGCTCTTCAGAATGGCAGACTATGGGAGAAACACCTGGATGTCCTATGTACATGTCTAGGTGTTGTTGGATGGTCATCTGATTGGCGAATGGAGAGGAAGAAAGTAATGGAAAGATGGTGATCGCGATTTCGATCAAGCCGTGCTCAAGTAGAAAGGCTTAGTTATCCTATCCTGAGAAAGAAGAGTTAGTCCCGTAGGCCTTGCTTTCTGTGTTTTTGTTGTTGGTGGAGGAGAAGGTGGTGGAGGCATTGGTGGTGGTGCTGGTGGTGGTGAAGGAGGAGGAGAAGCAAGTCGTTGTAGTACTTCTACTACTACTACTACTACTACTAGTTAGTGACTTGACAGGAGTTCAGGACGAACGACTATAGTAGGCCTTCGTTCCTTCCCATTTTGACTTTCCAAGTAGTAGCGCTTTCCATCCTCTACTAGTATAGATTGAAGCTTTCGTCTGGCCTCGAGACCAACTCGTTGTAGCCGTAGTCGAGAGTAGTAGTAATACGTACCTAGTACTAGAAGAAGGAGAATCACTTCTCTAGCCTTTCTTCATCTTCAGAGGTTTGTGTGTTCCTTTCGCCGCTTTCTCCCAATATATACTAAAAGAAAGCGAATCACTCTGCTAAGGCCTTTCACCTAAGACACTTCACCCCGATCCACACTTCCATGAACAAGTGGAATTCTTCAAGATCCAACTCAATCATGGGAATTCACTTCCAGATTGAAGTGTTGAGCTCAACGATTGAACAAGAAGGCCCTTTTCCCACTTCCCAATCGCCACACTATTTTGGCTTGAACTGACTGATGGTGATGCCCTGGGACTGCTCCAGAGCTCCCCCACATAGCTAGCAAGCCAGCAAGCAAGACAGCAAGCAAGACAGCAAGCTAGCAGGCAGAGCTGTCTCCTCTATCTTGGCCTCTCGGACGGACTTGGCAAGCCGCTTCATTGGTTGTCGCCATCTTGGCGCACCCTCTCATTGGTCCAACTTTGGGATCGGCTTCAGCGGCAAGTGCTCCCAAGTCTGGGCTGCTCCAAACCAAGGGCCTCCCGGCGGATCCCCCAACGAGGACGACGACAACACCGCCACCACCAGCACCACCACCATCATCAACAACAACTGCAACAACACTGCCTTCATCCCGGGAGCAAACGCCAGTCGAGAGAAAAAGCCAGGGGAAATAGTCGCTATCGATCCATTCTCGAAAGCACGCGCTCCCCAACTTCTCCTTCTATCTCACCTCCTCCTCCTCCCTTACTCACTCACTCGCTAACTCGCTCCTTCATCCACATCCACAACACAATGCAACTACTCATCATCACAGAAATGAATTAGAGAGCATGCTCACACACATGGAATAGCTCTCCATGTGTCTTTCTGTCTCTGTGGGTCTGACGACGGGGGAACAACAACGGGCAGGTGGAACTTGCCCAAAGTTCCGAGGGAACCGAGCCAGATGAGCGAGCACCACTCCTCTGGATCAGCGCTTTTCCCCCTTCGCTGGCGACCATTACTTTTCCCTTTAAACCCAAAAACGAATGCTGACGTAGTCACATCGCACCAATTCCACCGGGGAGTATCAGGGAGCATTCTGGGGGCTCTCTCTCTCTCTCTCGCTCCCTCTCTTGGGAGCAAAGTTTGGGTTTGGGTAACTCAAAGCAAGCTCAAATCCCGGTGGCAAGAATGGATCACTTTTAGTTGGTGCACCAAATGAGAGAGATGTCAGAATCTTTTCCGTTTGATCATGATTTTATGGCCTATATATTATTAAATCACCCTCGCCCTCGGTTCGATTCTCCCCCCTAGGGCTCTCACGCAAAGACATACAGTATCGTGATCGAAGGATGACAGGTGGCATTATTAAGTGAGATTGTTTGGCCAATAATCTAGGGGAAGGTCACCTTCGCTTTGACTAAAATCAATATCTCTCACCAATTAGACGTGGCAGACGACGAAACCTAAAAAGGAAGCAAACAACCGACATTCCTGAATGCCCAAATCTACAACTTTTCGTTCAACCTGCATGAAAATCTCGAAACAGACCCTCCTTGATATCCAAGGATCCAATGGAAAAGTTCAATGACAGTGTATGAACATACCAAAAGAACCAAACACAGAGGAAGACTAGAGTGGCTGTTCAGAGTTTTTGTGTATAACATGCATTTCGTCAAACATTCCATGAACCAATTTTTTCACCGGCTTCCACACATTGAACAGAAAAACATACTACTGAAATCGCATTGAGTTTCATCAAAAGAATTTCTCTAACTTTGGCTGTTGACACTTACAAAGCCCTTTCTTTCAGCACCAAAGAGTTTAACGCCTGTGTACTCGTACATTAGCAACTAAAAGCTACTAGCGTTTCAAAAACCTTTCACACGGCTAGCACCTCTAAACCAAATCTCTTTGGGCTTCCCTGTCATAAGGCAAAAACAGACCATAGCATAGCAGGGGTGTGCTTTCAAAACAGGGGGGTGAAAAAAGGAAGAAGCTGTAATGGAAAGAGGGGCGCAAGCACACATTAGGACGACGTTCCATTTCGATCTCCCTTTAGGAGAGAGGCACAGTTGACAAACTTGAAAATCAGTAAGCACTTTGTTTACCGCCAGTCGTCGCCAGCTGATGAATGTAGGAAAGGTTTTGTCTCTGCTTTTGGCCCACATGAACGAGGGTTAGTTTGCCACCACGTTTTTTGGCAGGTGCAAGAGAGTCAAAGCCAAAAATTGGAGATGCCTGCTTGCATAGAAAAAGAGAGGCATTGTCAACATCTGCGGAACGATGTTTAGAGCGACAATCCACCGAGGGCATGAACCCCGAACATCTCGGTGGATTTGGCATTTCATCACGGATAGAATAGCATGAATGAAACGAGTGCAACGGAGGGATGACACTTGAATGACGCCACGAGATCGACCAATGTCACACACATAATCAGTGGTTACGATCGCTCAAAATCCTATCTACCCATTTGAAAAGTAAAACTGGGTACCTTTTAGGCACTCATAACCCACAGATTTGAACTTTAATATATTAGGAGGTGATTTAAAACAACAATGCAGGGTCATCCGTACTTAGTGTCTCATGTCCTACAAAGAAACACTGACTTGAAGAGACAGAAAAACTATTTCCCCCCAAGTTCAATATTTAAGCGACGATGATTTTTCCCGTGAAGGGTCATTTCTGAAAACAGAGCATTTTCTCCGATTTTGGCTAAAATCGAAAATAAGGGGATTTAAAAAATAAAACCATAAGTATCTTAAGATAAGAATGGTTATCTACCACGTCTTTTGAGCTTCATACATTTTTGTGAGATTAACCATTTCCGAGTTACAGACATGGTTTCTTGTTCTGTTTTTTTATGAATCACCCGGTAAACTAACTTTAATAATTTCAAATACACCATTTTGTAATGGGGACAGTTTTTATGCATCTCTATTACTCACTAGAACACATATTTTTTTTACAAAAAGGACCTTCGAGGAGACTTCACCGCCTACACAAACTCACAAACTCGGTATCATTGCGATAAAACAATTTCAGTAATCAACGCCTCAAAGTAAACCTCGCCTTGCTGGGTTGAATTATTTTACTTCCTTCGATTCCCTCTCCACAACAGCGAACCATGTTCATAAGTGATATATGGTTGATCTCACAAAAAATGTACAGGAATAAAAAAAACGCGACAGATAACAGTTCTTAACACTTATATTTTTACCCCCTCCCCTACGTCTTGTCCAAATTTCGTGCCCAATCAGGGCACTTTGGCCAATTTGTCACAAACGTTCTATTTTTAAAACTGACCCTTCACGGGGAAATTGTCGTCGCGTATATATACCCATAAAAAATGCTCTTTATGATGCAAAAAGGAGAGTTTCAGACATGGTTTAACCTACGAGTTCATACATAATATAGTTAGATGTTCCGTATTTTTCGGATCACCTTGTAAGTAGGTTGAAAAGGGTAATTTGGCAACGGCCAACTCCTAAAAAAGGTGTGACATCCATATGGCCGTGTCTCTATTAATATATCCAATTGTAAAACTATATTCAGACCAGTTTCAATCCTAAAAATACCATTCGCCGTGGCGTTCATCGACCAAGAGCCCTCCTAGAGGGCTTCTCCCGTTTGGCTGTGGTCTCTTCTTGACGGAACCTCAAGTCAACGACAACAACAAACCTCTCCAAAGGATCAAAACAAGCTCTCAGTGCTGAAAAAGAGAGCGGCGTTCCTGCCAAATTAGTTTAATCTACGGATTCCCCCTCCTTGATAATGCCAAAATATGGGGGGGTTGAGTCGAACTTTGAAATATTACTACTCAATTATGTTGGATATTTGCTGCAGAAATCGAAGAGCTCGAACATATAGGATAGTTAAAATAGCTAACAATACTTAAGCTGCATTTATAAGGCAACTAATGTGCAAACACTACACTGGAAAACGGTTATTTTTTCCAGACTTTGGAATACTCGAGCTACTTAAATTAGCATCGTTAACATCCGACCTGTTTAGGCACATTTCCCCTTTGGATCGAATAATATGTGGGGAAAGGAGAAATCAAGAGAATTTGGCCAATTCATAAAATTAAAATATGGCAAGCCTTACTTTGATCCTTCTACTCAAGACTTAAAAAAGTGTCTTTTGCAATAAATAAATATGCCGTCACTTTTGGCTTTATAACTTCAAGTGAACTATGAAATAGCTGTTTTTGTCAAGATGTCAAGTGGCGTGAAAAAGTACGATTTGAAACAATGGAACAAATTATTAACGTTTTTGGGCCAGGATCCTGTGGATTGGCCGATTTCCGGGAATCCATTTTACAGACCGAGCGAATCCGATTTTTGCCGGTTTTTGCAAGCGAGAAAGCGAAGCAACAGATGTCACCACACCATTATTCACAATTTCAAACAACTCAACCGATTTGCCAACGCTTATTTGGGAATGGATTTGACAAAATTCGATTCCCTCAATCGGGTGATTAATAAATGCCCCAAAGGAAGGAGAAAATTACTTCCGTTCACAACCAAAGAAATCACGCAATTTTTCTGCAAAGACTTCCCGGAGGACAATCATTGGAGGGCGAAACAAGTGGCCGTCATTTTGGCCTATTGCGCCCAAATCAGTATGAAGAGTGTGCGAGATATCCACTTCTCAGATTTGCAAGATCTTCCCCAAGGGATTGGCTTGAATTTGAGGCACAAATCGGTGATAATTCCCAATCGAATCCCAGGAATGCCCGTGTCTTTGGCTGACAAAGTCCGGAGTTACATCACTGCGCTAAATGAGCGACCATCAAAACTCAGGGGCTCTCATTTGGATGGAGTCATCAAGTGTGTCACCACGGACAATCAGTTCTCTAATAAGGCCATGGGGGTGATTGCCTTGGGCAATATTCCGCATGAAGTAGCACAACTCTTGGAACTCACGGATCCCAGCTCTTACACTAATCAGTGCTTTGCCAAGCAAAAGCCTTCGGAACCTACTTCTGATTTGGATGAGGAAGATGGGGAAGACCTTAATAGATCTGCCGAGGAAGAAGATGATTCAACCCCTTCCCAAGGACGAATGGTTAGATTAGGAGATGTAAATTTCTCAATGGAAGATTTGGAACGATTTGTGAGTTTGGAAGATGCTACTCCCGAACGTTTGAAGAACCAAATCTTAGTGATCTTGGCCTTGACGTCAAATGTTTCTCTTCATGAATTAACCCGCATAAAAAACGAGGATGTAAGTCAAGATGATGAAGTGATTGTGGTTAAGGTGGGAAAGGAGTGTCATCAAATCAAAGCCAAGTGTCATGTGGAGAAATTTAGAAAATATATTCGTACTCAGGAGGGAAGTAGAGCGTTGTTGGTGCCTCAGATTAAAATGGACGACTTTTTACATGACGTTGTGATAAGTGTAAGAAAATTTGAGAAACATATTTTCAGTGAGGATCAAGTGACGACCTTTTTGAAGGGCAGTAGTGATCTTTCTCCAACCAAAATTGCTCTTGTAATATCGTCAATTACCTGGCAACTAGATCTGTTCACATTGGTAGGAATGAATGCGAACACATTGCGAAAAAAAATCCCTACCTTGTCTTCCAGTTCAACATGGGCTCCTATTCTTAATGAGGTGTTCAAAATGAATCCAGATGTGAACCCTTTTCAGTTTCAAGCACTTGAACTCTGTTGTGTTGTTCAAATTGGTCAAAGCGTGGCCAAGTGTCTTAATGTGAGCAATTTCCATGCTTATGGACATGCTAGGTGCTTCCTTACCCCAGAAAACACATGTGATATCCCTCCAAAATCCCCTGATGTCAGGGAAAACCAAAAAGTATTCTCAATCACACAATTCGAGCGGTTTCTTCGTTGTCAGAAAGATGGACCCACTTGGGTGCTATGGAAGGCGATTGCTTCAGTTTGTTTCTGCTCCGGCCTTTCCTTAGACAATCTCGGAAACATCCAAAGAAGCCACTTCCAGCTCTCATTTGAAGGCTACACCATGACCATCCAAAATAAGTCGGCTCTGAGCAAGTGCACTTTCATCCCATTTTTGGACGCTGATCCCACGATTTGCATGGCATCTGCAGTGAGAAGATATATCAAACTCTGGGATGCCAAATCTTCTGATCCTCAAGCTTATTTATTCCAAGATCAGACCATTGCCAAAACTCTCGGACCCTTTGAACAAGAGTGTAAGATCAGCCAAGTGGGCATCAAAGTTGCCCATTGGCTAAATCTCGACAATCCCGAGCTTTTTGTGGGGCAATGCTTTCAACAATCCGCTATTGAAATCGAAGAAGAGCCGATATCGTTTGGGCCAGATTCCGGAAACGACATTGAGAATGACGACCGTCATGAAGGCAATTCAAAGAACAAGATTGTCAGTCAAGAAGTTCTGGATCGATTCATTGATTTAGATCTTCACAGTCACTATTGGTTGGTTCGGAAGGCTCTCATGTGTCTGTCGTTTTGTCTTCAATTGCCCATGGAATCTTTGAGAACGCTGGAATTTGCCGATTTGAAAGATCTAGGGGATGAAGTATCGGTGAGATCCCAGACCATCTCCAAGAAGAACCGATACTTTAAACCTATTGAAGAATACCTGAATGATTCTGGACTTCGTGGTTCAGGTCGGGGTTTCTTATTCAAAGAAAGACACGACGCCATGTTTCGTTTGAGTTATCAACCACTGGGAAAAAAAGTCGTGCAAACAATCCTCGATGAGGCCATGTCCATTTATCTCCAACAAGAGCTACATATGGATTTTGAAGCCCAAGAAGAAGAAAACCTATTTGACCTGAAACACGAAGATATCGACGAGCAAATCTCGGAAGAGAAAGAAGATTCTGGAGTGGAAAAGGAGGAGGAAGAAGAAGAAGAAGAGGGGGGAGGAGGAATTTCACCGATGGAATTGGACGAGGCAGAAGAGACAATCAAGTGCAAAGTGGAGGATGGATTGGATATCTTCTCTGATGAATGTCCTGGCGAGAGCTCTGAACCAATGATCATATCCACGGATGATAAAGAAGATGATGATGATGATGAAGAAGAAGCATATTCTCCAACACCAGTCGATCATCACTCTGAGGATGAAGAAAGCAATTCTACGGAGACTGATGTTCAAAAAGAATCGCCAATATGCATTCCAATAGCTCCAAAGGAATCTCTAATACGCATTCCAATACTGGCCCAAAACAGGTGTGATGTGAAGAAACCTCCAGAAAGGCCTTGGCGAGCCTTTATTCGATCGTTGACCCATCATGAGAAGCCAAGTGTAGAAGAAATTGGTGAATATTTGCTCAAAAACTCCAAAAAGCCTCCTCCATCCGCAAGTAGCCTCAGATTATTCTCTCAAATAAACGCGGGTATGATAAAAGAATACAACGAGCATCTCGAAAACCATCCTCATATCCGAGAAATACTCAGTGGACCTCCTAGAGAGGTCAAGAAAGAGGTTCCCCCAAAAGTGGTCTTCTTTTCGCCAAAACAATTGCTCACAATTCTATTAGACTCCACTTTGAACTCGAAATTCTGGTGCAGAACCAAAGCAATGCTCTTTCTTGGCACCAAATTTGAAAGACACGATCTCCAATCTCCAGAGTTCTCTAAATGGAATGAATTATGTGGGATTGAGAAGTTGAAAATCAATCCCATTCGTGATTACCTGAATCTACTGCCAGCCACATTTCAAAGTGGACCAATTTTAAAACGCTTACATCCTGATGATCATTTTGGAATGGAACAAATAACAGATGAAGAAATGAACGCAACTCTTGAAGCTGTTTTGAGCCGACTTCAATTGAAGCAGAAAACGATCTACTCATCGGAATCCTTATTGGGACAAGGACGACTCGAAAAAGAAAGTGTGCCCAGTACTTTTTGGTGGGAATCCTTGATGAAACTGACAAAATCAAATCAGCCCACCGAATTGGACTACCTCAGTTTATTGGAAGAGATTTCAAATTCCCCCGCTTTTCCGAGAAATCCATGGAATCACTTCCGGGAGCTTCGGACGCATCACAAGAAGGAATTTGGTTCAGATATCGCCACTTTTCCGGGATTGGTTTCTCAAATCAGCAAGATGTTCCAAGAGAGCTTGCCAACCAAAAAAGTTTTCACAATTGAAGAAGTACAAAGATTCATCAGCCTGAAGAAAATCGCCAATGATCCCTATTGGATGATGAGACAAGTGGCTGCTGCAGTGTCACTATGCGGCCAACTTCATTTATTCGAAACCAAGCTTTTGCTATGTTCTTCATTCCATCTAACGGATCACGGAGTGGTGGTTCATAGTGAAAGCAATCACATCTACGGCGAAGACCGACGAAAAAAGAGTCTGGAGCCATTTCTGTTCATGGTTCCTTTCGACCATCACCGTCCAGATTCTTGTATGGCATCTTGCATCAAACGATATTACTACGCTCTTCCAAAGACCATGTTTGAGAACCCCAAAGTAGAGTTCTTTCTCTTCGCAACCCACAAGATGTTCAAACCACAGAGCGCTTGTTTAACCAAGGAGATGTTTGCCAACATTGGCGAGGAAATTGCTCGTCTTCTTGATCTTCCAAATCCTGAGCATTATGCACACGGAAGATGTTTCACCGTTGATCCAACCGGATATGAGGACTTTTTTGAAAGAACCAGCATCACTTATGAAGAGTTCTGGTCAGTGCAACTCAATTTCCCTTGCTTGAAAGATCCCCCTCCCAATGAGTTGTGCGACAATGATCTCCCCGTAACTGAGGAAGAGTTACTCAAGAAAGTTGACACTCTGGGCATTTTGACGACTCCCTTTGGTGAACCGGAAAAATCTGCCAGTGACTACAAAATAGGCTGGAAAAAGTTCCTCGTTCACGCTAAAACAAGTCAACCGAAGAAAGAGCACTACCTCAACTTCATTAATCATCTGCGATTTGAGAGAAAAGTCAAGGGAAAAGCCATGAGGATTCAATTCGCGAAAATAGCCCACTATCACAAAAAGATCTATGGGACTCGATTCAAAGATGACCATCCGGAAGTGGTTCAAATCATTGATGAAGTCCTTGCCAGCGAATCGAGCACCGGAAATGGACGTTTTGTGAAACGTTTCACTTCGGCCGAGCTGGATTACTTCCTACGAATGGAACTGCTCACCGATGGTTGGCTCATGAAAAAGGCTGCCGTTTGTCTGATCGTGTGCGGATTGCTCTCTATGAATGAAATCCGGAATCTGAATATCAGTGACCTTCTTCTGGTGGATGAGGGCTATTTGGTGAACCTGCCCAGACCTCGAAGATCGTTCATAGTCCCTTACAATCATAAGGATCCGGGTTCTTGTCAGGCAACCATTGTGAAACGTTACCTCGATAGAATTGCCGAATTGAGTGAAGGATCCACTGAGGGCCCTTTTCTGAAGGCTTTTCGACGAGATGATTCGTTGGTCCTAGATCGTCGAATGGGTATCAATCATGCCGGTCAGATCTGTAAAGAAGTGGCCAGTATTCTACTTCTCCCGAATACCAAACAGTATTGGACCCAGTCCTTCCATCCCTTGGGATCCAGCTCGCAAGGGAATTTGACTTCGGACGTCAGGTATGGACGAGCTTGGAAAAAGCTGACCGATTGGTTGAACACGGACAATCCTCGAGAGCAAGATTATCTCCGATATTTCTCGCATTTGAAGTATGTGCGTCAGCTGAAAGTGTCCTCTATGACGAGCGTCTATTTGTCCCTGAGTGTGGCCCACCAAAGGAATTGTGGCAGCAAAATCCAACAATGGCCGTCCATCCGCCAATTGATCCAAAGAGATGATGTCTGTGGGATGGTTCCAAGCCAATCGCCAGATAATTCCACTGACTGAAATCTTTGGCCATCATTGTCCAGATTGGATGTTTTGAAGCTTTTGTTGCGTTCAATGTGCTTGACAATATCCGATATTTCATAATCATCCCACGGAATCCCTTATACAGTGACAATTGGAACTAAACTCGTCGAGAATTTGGGATGAGTTCCGAGGTTTTCAAAAGGCAATTCAGGAATGAATTGCAAATTGGCACTTTGATGCTAATGCCTTGCATAAACTCCATTGAATCAATTCAAGTGTCAATAATATTAGTTAAATATATTTTACCTTTACTCGCACCAAAATTTAATTTTTTGAGCATGTCAATGAAAAATGCTTTTGAGGAGGTCGCAGCTGTTGCATTAACGTGCCAAACTAGTCCTACTAAATAATGTCAAATACTGTAAGCCAGAACTTATTTTTTCTCTGCACATTTTTTTCCAAATTGTTGAATTGTCAAATTGATGAGATCTGAACTTCCTTAAACAAATCGTGTTAATGAGTTATGTGGCATTGAATCTGGAACAAGTAACCACTTTATTCAAAATTTCTCTTTCCCCATATGGTATCAACATCATTCGTGAGCTTTGATGAAAATCCTCCTGTCCACCTTTGCCATAAAAAAAAATAAGATAACAGCAAATTGGAGCAGAAATTAGACACCTTTTGTTCTCTCAAATCATTAGCATTGGACATTCAATTCATTGGCTTCGTTCGGATTTTTGTGATTTTTTTGGCTTTGATAATTTCATGATCAAAATTAAGAAATTAGCCAATAATCATACGGGGAAGTGCATGTAAAAAATACTCTACATTTGCCTTCATCGTCGTATCCCTCGTTTGAGAGAAAGAAATTTAGAATTCGTGGCATGCTAAGACCAAGACTAATAAGACCAATGTAGCAATGCGTGGCTCTTGATGCCTTGAAAAGGGCTGTCCTTCTCCATTACGTGAATTTTCAAATATGATTGATAGCTTTAATGAGTAAAATATTTTTGGTGCCTTCCCTTTGGATATACAAGCCTTTCAAACAAGAATTGCAAGGCCAAAATAGTAAGCACCAAGAAATGCCACGATTTCGTGGATGAGCCAATGCATGCTCCAGTGAAATTTATATGCAAAGTCATCCTTCAAAGAGGCATTCAATACAAAAACAGTATAGAAGGACCCAAGATGAGCTTTTCATCGTCTTCGATTGCCTCGCTTGCTTCGACTCTTGGCATCCACGATGAGATTAGCTTGGCGCTTCAGATAACCCCGAGTTGGAACCTCTTCATCGTCTGGTCCACTATCCACATCTTCTTTGTCCTCTGAAATGATGATACAAGACATCCAAATGAAAAGCCTGAAACACCACTGCTTTTAGCCCAACAAACCTTGATTCTCGTCGTCATCGTGTTCAGGAGCAAGTCCAACTGGAACAAACTCCTCTTCGTCCATTTCCAATTTCTTTCCAAAGAGGTCCACTCCGTCCAAATCATCCATGAGCTCTTTCAATCGTGCTTGAGCCACGGACAAGAGCTCGATGGAATTTCGAGTCACCGGTGGCGAGTGAGGATCGAACAAAAACTACAATTTTTTATATAAAGAGTTAGTTATTAAAGTCCATCTCATCCTAAAAGCCTGTCTTACGGACGAACTTAATCGAATAATTTGTGGTACATTGACGCAACCTTGTCTCTTTTAGGATTCAGAATTTCACATCCGCTGATAGAAGGAGACACTTTCAGTTCCAACTTTCACTGATGGCGATGGTTCTGTTTCTATAATCATATAATTACCGAATAAGGTGTTAAATTTGCCCGTGCCAATGAGCACTTTACTTTTTTAAGAATTACAGAAATAAAATGTTAGTAAACAGACACAAGGGCTTAACTGCTCCAAGTAGGAAGTACGACACTGGTCATTGTGGTAAGTAATTACACCTAAAATTCAGAGATGGCGCCACAAGCAGTTTTCATAATCTTAGCCCTAATACATAATTCAGTAACAAAAAGTGGCTCCTTTTATCTAAAGCATTGTTATTGGCTTACCAGCTTATCCGTCAACCTGTCCAACCCCTCTCGTATCCCAACGAGTAGTTTATTACGAGATTGAAGTTTCTCCTCGGCACTTTTCTTCCTCGATTGCTCATCCGCAATCTTCTCCTCCAAATCCTCCATTTTGTCTCTCAGCTCGGTATTCTCTTCCTGATTAAAAAAAAAACCATTTCAATCCATAGAGGTCACAAATTGGATTGGTTTTAAGATTCCTCTGCCGCATACTTACTTGTCCCATGAATTTGACCACCTCCCATTCGGCCTCGAGTTTCTCCTTGATGGCGCCCAAGTCTCGGATCTCCTTTTCAGCCCTTGTCTGAGTGAAATCAAGGTGTTAAAGAGGCACTTAAAAGGAAAGCTCTATTTATTAACAAGCACCTGGAGTTCATGAAGATGTTTCGAAGTCTCCTCTTGAGTTTCAAATCGATGGACCACCTCCTTGATGTCTGAGACACCCGCCGCTTTTTTCATACGCCCGAAAGCCTCTTCGTATTGCTCATCTCGTTCATCATCGATGGCTGAAGTTCCCATTAGCGAGCTACGGTCGCCTTCTTCAGATCCACGCCCATCATCCCGAGAGTGGGCGTGGTCAGAGGTGCTAATGGATTCTCGACCAGTTTCCTAATTTATGAAATGATCGCACTTAGTTGGAGGTGCAGAAAATTGAAAAAAAGAGAAATAATGCCAAAGACAGGGTTTCAAGCTTAAAATGGCAAAAAGTGCTAAACATTTTTCTTTTTTTCCAACCAACCTAATTCACTTTTATCTTTCTTGGCGTGAAATAATTTGGTCCTTTTATTTTTAGGTCGAAAATTTTGGCCTCGTTCTTTCCCTATTTTAAGCATGTTTTATATGGAAGTTTGAGACAAACTTCAAAGTGAGAGACAATTTTTCTGTTGACTTCTAAGGAGGTCTTCCTCAGAGGTGGTGAAATTGTGCATCTATGATGTCAAAGTTCGTCTGGAACTTCGATGTAAATCATGTCGAGTAACGACACCTTTAGATTTTTCATTTATAAAAGTTCTTACTGTAAAGTATCAGGTCTAAAACACGATAAAAGGTTTGCGAAAAAGTCGAAAGGATTTCAAAACACAACACCGAAACACTTCAAAAACGCGGTTTATCTTTGTTCAAATATTTGGGATAAAGTACCAAGAAGAAGTTGCAGAATTATAAAATGGTATCTAGCAGAGCGTAGTTTCGATCTACGGACCTCTGGGTTATGGGCCCAGCACGCTTCCTCTGCGCCACTCTGCTTCTGTCGACACGCTGGGGAGTATAAAGTAATTTTTATTTTATTGCTCGTACATGCTCTTGATCTGTGATATGTATACCTCTGTACTAGTCAAATTTAGTCAGTCTACTACCATTTCTCGACTCACTTACACATGGCGGATCTCGCGTCCGCCATAAGTACTATAATAGAATAATGCAATATATTAATACGGAGTAGAAATAACAATGCTCGATCATGTTTCGCAATTAAGCTGCGTTTTTCAATCGCAAAAAATGCATTGAACCTATAAGCGAGCATGGTTATTTCTATTGTTGCTGATCTCCTCAAGCATCTTTAGCTTCTCCTATGCCCTTATTCTACTATTCTGCCCAATGTGTGACGTACAGTCAGGAGCAAAAGTATTCGTAACCTCGAATATTTTATTGATTTTTAAAAGATACTCGATTTTTTAAATACATTTAAGAACCATTTTGCTCCTTAGTTATTCTTTTATCATTTAAAAGCTATGATACTTTTCTTTTTAAAAATTTACAAGATTTTGGTTAAGAAACTGCTCAGAACATGTTTTAGACCAAGAGCAAAAGTATTCATAACATTTTGTCAATAGT
Organism: Tigriopus japonicus; assembly: GCA_010645155.1. Taxonomy (NCBI): domain Eukaryota; kingdom Metazoa; phylum Arthropoda; class Copepoda; order Harpacticoida; family Harpacticidae; genus Tigriopus; species Tigriopus japonicus. The sequence continues at coordinate 411,256 of CM021315.1, forward strand.
TTATTGAATGCCCTTTTTGCTGAATTACACTTAAGAGACGTTTTTTATAATGATTTACAAGATTTTTACATACATACATCTGAAGGAATGTTAGCCCATTCTTCATAACAGATTTGCTACAGTTCGTCAATTGTCTTTGGACGTCTTGCACGGATACGGACTTTTAATTCTCTCCAAAGGTTTTCAATTGGATTAAGGTCCGGATTCATGGAGGGCCAGTCCAAGACCTTAATCCGATTGTCCTTCAACCATTTCTTGACCAAAATGCTGTTGTGCTTAGGGTCGTTGTCGTGCTGGAAGACGAACTGTCGACCAAGCCGAAGTTTCCGCGCTGAACTCTGGAGATTCTCAGCCAAGATATCCCGATAGTCTTCTTTTTTCATTGTCCCATGAATTCTCACGAGGTTACCGGTGCCTTTGGCGGAAAAGGAGCCCCATAACATGATCGATCCTCCACCGTGCTTGACCGTAGGGATGGTGTTTTTTGGATGAAACGCTTCTCCTTTACGTCGCCAAATCCTTTGAAAATCGTTGTGACCAAAAAGCTCAACCTTTGTCTCATCTGACCAAAGAATCCTAGACCCAAAGTCACTGGTCTTGTCAAGGTACTTCTTGGCAAATTCCAAGCGAGCCTTCAAGTGTCTATCCTTGAGCAAGGGAGTCTTCCGTGGGCGACAAGACTTCAATCCTGCTTTGTGAAGTGAGCGAGCAACAGTAAACCTCGAGATGGACAATCCATTTTCACTGAGACTGTTCCGGATGTCCTTGACCGTTGTTCGAGGATTATTTGTGACCTCTCTGACAATCTTCCTCTCAAGTCTGGCTGACAGTTTCCTTGGACGACCGGATCTTGGGAGGTTCTCAACCGTTCCGTTCTTTTGTGCCTTCTTCACGACGTCCTGAATCGTTGAAATTGGGATGTCCAGAAGCTTCGAAATGGCTCTGTAGCCCTTGCCTCCATGATGAAGACTTACTATCTTCAACTTCAAGTCCTTGTCGAGCTCCTTGACCTTGGTCATGATTGGCTGACTGTGAAGCAATTGTTCAATTCCGTAAAATTTATAAGATCCAAGAAAGATCTAGAAAATCTTGGAAAAAAGGAGACGAAATGACTTTTCTCTGGCTTTCCAGAATGTTCTACATCTTTCGATCAATTTTTTCTGATGAAAAATCTGTTTAGAAACCTATTTTGTTAACTTTTTTGCGCGTTTTTAGCTTTTGCACTATCTAAAATTTTATTTTTAATAATTAAAAGTTAGTTTCAGACATTTTTATAAAACAATTGCGGGAAACTGGTATTATTCTTAATGGGAAATTTTTTTTTACATTCTTACAAACTTCTTAGCATAGTATTTAATTGGATATAAAGGATTTTCTGGTTTTCTCGTCACGTTACAAATACTTTTGCACCTGACTGTACTTCTATGCGATAAGTTACAAGTTGATTGCTGATGTAACAATAGAACATTGTTGCTTCATTTGAGATTCTGCAGTGTTTCGTCTCTCATGTCTTGTTTTTTAAAAACAAATAATTTCCCTCTAAAACACCATTGGTAGTCGGTAGAGTACGTAGAGTAAAAAACGTGCTGAATGATTTGGTTGATTTCATAACGCTCTACGTTGATCAATCATGGGTTTGTCATCATAATCAACCAAACTCTCTACTACAAGTAATTATTCTAATACTATAATTAAATTAGTCTTACACTATAATGGTAATCAATTATAATTCTTATTTAATACTATTTAAAAGTTAATGATTGCTTGTATTTATATAATCGCATCATGACATTACTAGAACTATCTAACAAAAACTATGCCCATTTCCAAGAGAAACGGAAATCAATGGCGTTGGTCATTTAGAATACACAGAGAAAACGTGCTGTTACCTTAACGGACGTTTTGGTGGCAAACATGTGTCTCTCCATGCTTTCAAAGTAATTCTTGCGGTCTTCGGCGGTTTTTCGGTATTCGATCAGGCGTCGTTCTCGTTCTCGGCCTTCGGAAAGCAAGGCCAATTCCTTCTTGTGCTGATTTTGACGCGCCAAATCCCGCGTCACAATCGACGCTTGGTGCGTTTTCTTCAGTTTGACGATCTCGTCATCTTGCTTCTTGAGAGTGCCTTCTAGATTCTCGAGTTGATTTCCGAATGTGAGCCTTTCCTTTTTGAGCATGTCCAATATGGTGTTGTACTTCTTTTTGATGGTTTCTCCTGAATAAAGTTGAAAAAAAAAA